>CM038225.1:16804105-16911685 GCA_021442155.1 Cymbidium sinense
AGATTTTATTTAATTTATATTTTAATTATTTCTTTTGTTGAGGTTGTGCACTTAGTCACTAATCGTAGTATCCTAAGTTCCTAATTAAGAAGTTCCCAATCTAAGGTCAAAAATCATAATTTACTAAGATTATGGTGTTATTAACCTCACTTGAGGTTAACAAAACCATAGTGCCTAGATTAAATCCTAGGTCTAAGAGAGAGTTGTCAACTTCACTAAAAGTGAAGTCAACACTTACTTATTTCTAAATAGAGGAAATGACTTTGAGTTATGAAGAGAAAAAAAGTGAAGTAGAAAAGAAGAAATAGAATGGGAGATTTTACAAAAGAATTTAAAGTGGTCAACCTTTTGGCATACATTTATTATAAAAGTATAAAGGCCAAGAATTTAATTTATTGAAGAACAATATAGAAGCTCTCAAATATTTCACTCTTAAACTATTATAATTTAAGAGTTTAATCTCAAACAAGATTAAAAAACCATTCTTATTGGATAATATGAGGATATTTGTAAGTGAATAGTTAATATAAGGTGCTAAGATGAAGAGGGCCTTGCATGTCATGGGCAATCAATTTGACAATAGTAAAGGTTGTGATCCATATGGTGAGCCTAGGAGACCAATTATTAATTATCATGTATTGAATAACTAGATGCATGCTGATAATTGATCCTTGATAATGATAATGAGGCATGGAGGAGAGTCTTTGTAAAGTAGAAAAAGATATTCCCAGCATGAATATTTTTTGCAAGCAAAATGGAAAAATGTTATCTTTAGGGTGGCTAAAATAAGAAATGATGGTTTTAAGCATGCCAAGACAAAAGATATCCTCTATTATAAGAATAAATCAAATCAGAGTAGGGAGATATGTTAATATGTTATACTATTCTTATTGTTGACTGATAAATTTGAATGACTTATGTGGAGAACTATTGGGGAAATATAAGGTTATTTAGTATATTTTTAGCAACCATAATAGACTAATTTAATTTAGAGTTATGTTATCTTCCTTTAGATCTTACTTTAAATCTAGTTAGTAATTATGGTTATATTTATTCCTTATGACCTACTATAAAGTTCTTCCTTAATTATATTTGCATCATTCTCACTGTATCACCTTAACTACTTCATTTTCAATTAATAATCATATATTTGATGATTAAATGTCAGACACCCCATAGATCTTTGGGGTTTTTATTTGATTGATCAAATATAACTTCAAGGAATAATATACCACCTTGAAATGTAAAAATATCACCTTACATTAGATTTAATCACTTAATAAAGACTTCTAAGCTTGATGAGTCTATGTGCACTAGAGATTTTTTTCCTACCCTACATGGTTAAAAGTAAAATAAGGTTTATTTTAATCTAGGTTGTAAGTTCCCTACATGGACAAGTCTTCATAGTTAATTACATCTTAAGAAAAGGAATCTCTTAAGAAAACTTTTGATTAAAGTAGAAGACTATTATTTATAAAGATCTTAAAGTTTAAGTAAAGAATGTTATATTGGAAGTCAAATGGGATAGATCAAATAGGAGTAGATATTTCTCAGATTATAAAGGAAGATAACTAGGAAGTGTTTTGATGTTAGGAAGCCTATTGAATACTTTATAATTTATTTTATGGTTGGAGTTTACAATTTTGAAATTGAGTTTTACTTTTAGTTTTAAGTGGACATTTTTTAGAATATTAAGAATTACATCTCAACAATACAAGATTCTGAAAAAACTTAAGAGGTGAGGACTTATTTTATAAAAAAAGGAGAAACAAGATACCCTATGACTAAAGGTGCTTCTAGCACAAGAAAAGCTCAACCTAGTCTAATAAGAGAAAATGAGATTTATTGATTCATTCTTACCAAGGATTATGAACTTATCCTATCTCTTTTAAACTTTTAACCCACTTGAATAGGTTGCTAGTAAACACATCTAATGCTTTAAAATCATGAGTATAATCTTATGAATTATTAATAGTTAAGGCTATTATTTATTAAGAAGAGAATCTTGAATCTAAACTCACTCCTCAAATCTAAGTTCATGATTGGTATGAAATGTTCCTAACTAATACAATAATTTACAAAATTTATGTATTTTTTATACTTGATTTTACTAGGGTTGAAGACTTATTCATAGAAAGATGCTTTAGAACTTGAGTCTATAAGTTCTTTTGACACAAGTCAGAGGCTTGACCTAATTCAACTTTTGAGAATTATCAGCACTTTCTCTCAAAAAAGAAAATAAACCTATCCATGACTCTTCTGGACTTATCACACACTTAGAAGCATTGCAAATTAACACCACCTAAGCACTTTTAAATCATGAATTTAGTATTCATGTTATACAAGATGGCTAGGTTATATTTTAGGAATGAATCTATGAATCTAAACTCATTCCCTAATCTTAAGATCATGTTAGGTATGATATACACCTAATTAATACAATAAATTTTTTTTATGTTTTGACTCATAATTCATTTAAGGCCATGGGTATGCAATTTATGCTTACAATGATATATTATTAGAAGCAATTATTTAAATTAGAAAGAGAATGAACACTTCCCCAAGAAAGGTGATCATCCTCAAAGGTCATATGCCCTTTTGTGTAATAGATGAAGCACCCAATTCAAAGAATATGAATAATATGCTATTATGTTTCACAAAAGCTAATTATTTTTAATTGATTTTAAGTTATGGTTAGGGCATTAAATAACATGAGGTTTTGTGTTTATTTATTTTTATTTTTAGGTTGTTTAAATTTAGGTGGGATAAAAAATTTAGTTTTCTTAGGAGCCTAATGTTTCAAAAATTTCATCATAGAAACACAATCATAGAAAGAACCTAGAAAAGCTATTATTTTTAATGCTCTCCCAAAATAAGTCAAGCCAAATTAATTAAAATAGAATTGGACAATGTGGTCAAAATTACCATACTTTGAAAGAAAGAGAAAAAAAAGTGATATTATATATTTGGCCTAGAACTAAAAATTTGATCTATGGGGGTTTTCTTCTAGGATAGTCACCTTCTTTAGGGACCTCCATGGGCTTTATAGGGGACTACTGAGACCATGCATTGGTAGGGTCACCTCTTGATATTCCTAAACCTCGTAGATCCTAACTGAATTCTAGGCTTAAATTACATTTAAAATTTCAAAAATAAATTCCTAAAATCAATAAAATAGATGTTAAGAAATACAAAGAACACTCTATAAGTTAATTTATAAACATAAGGGCTTAGTATTAGTTGCTTGCCAAGCCCACCTGTCATATTAGGCTATGCTTAGGGACTTAAGCATACCAGAAGTAGTATATATATTTTTTACCATAGTAGTCCCTTTTAGCATTGCCCCTATAGAAAATAGTATTAGACTAAAAGAACGTCCTACCATCTAGACTAGTGGACAAACAATCCTAGCCATCTAGTCTAAAATAATATAACACAAAACAAGAAAAAAATATTATCGTAGAATATCAACCTAACCTATGTTTAGGGTCAATGACCAAATAATTTAGTGTGTGAAGAAAAATGGGCTTATGTGGTATGACTTTACTAAGCCTTTCAAGTTCAATTTATGATTTATTTTTCAAAGTATGGTTTAATTTGATTTGAGATTTTCACTTTTCATAATTTTTGTTCATATGTATGTGTCATTGTTAAACCATAAGTTTAAGCTATCAAGACCTCCTTCGAACCAATAGCCCTACGACCTCGGTTGTTTAAACTATTTACCATTTGTTTGCTAATTATAAAAATGTTTGTTTTTAATCTTTTGATTTCTTTTATTCTTAAAATTTGTTCAATTTTTCCTTCGGTGGTTTCAATTTGAGTGATTAATTAATTTAAGTGTCAGCAAAATGGATTTCAGGTCTTTCGAAGGGAGTGCTCCTCGGGCTGTATTAATTGTAGGCAAGAGCTAAAGTATCTCCTAAAAGTACTATTCCTAGACCTACTAATTTTATTTCTACTTCTAAGTTTACTTTTGTGTTATAGTTGAAATTTAGGTTTTAAAGAATGAAAAAAGAAATAAGTCCCACTTTGGGTGGAACCCATTATATTCAACATCCTAAATACTAATATAATGAATTTTTATCTATTCTAGAAGGTCAAGCTAATATCCTAAATATTTTAATTATTTTCTTTTGAATTAATTAAGTGAATTCTTTTAATTTTACTTTGATTTGATTAGTATTTTTTTAAGTTTAGAGTTTAAGCAATCTAACCTTATTAAGATTTGAAGATTTCATTCTTATTTCAATTCTTTTGATTTCATTAATATTTGTTTAGTTTTGCTTATGATCTTTTGGTTTAGAATATTTAGTTAAAATTTAAACTGTTTCCTTTTATTTAATTAAATGTTCATTTGATTTGGTCTTACTTATTTATTTTATTAATGTTTATGAATTTGGATATTTTGAGTTTTAATCACTTAATTTATTTGAGTTTGAGTTGATATTTATTTTAATTAATGTTTATGTTTGTGTTTTATTAATGTTTATTAGTGAATGAACTAACTTACTTAAGTTTATATCTTAATTCAAACTTGGTTTTAGTTTCATCATTTAAATGTTTTATTATGTTTCAATTTCATGATTTATTCATTTATGTATTCTTAATTTATCACCTAGGTTTATTTGATTTTAATTAATTTTATTTATTCATTTCTTCAATATTATAATTGTAAATTTGAATAAGTTAACTTAATTGATGATTTCATTCATTCATTTCGTTGTTTATGTATAAGAATCTAGATAAGCTAATTTAATTAATTTCAATCAATTCTTAGGAAGTCTTGATTTTTATCATTTAAGAAATTCATTATATTATGCTTTCTAATTCCTTATTCAAATTAAGCTTAATGTAACATTATGTGTTAAAGTTTCATTATTTGTTCTAATTTATTAAGGTATAGATTTGTTTACGAATCATAACCTAGGAAGCCTAAGAAATAAACTAGTTTGGGCTTCTAACTTAAATCTATGACATTTCAAGTTATTTGATTAATTACTTTCACTTAAATTTACTATTATGTTGTTTATTAACCCAAATAATATCAAGGATTTAATGAATTCATATTTATGAAATTCAGAGATCAATTAATTTTACATTTCAATTGATTAATTAATTCAATGTGAATTTAATAAATTATTAAACTAAGGTTTAATTCAATTTTTATATTCTTAATTATTTTATTAAACCCTTAGTGTATGATTAATTAAGTTCCATGAGTTGAGAGGGATGAAAATTTTTCCTTAAGTGTTCTGATGTTAATAACAATGTTGTAGTTGACTTTATAAATTTTAATAATTTCTATAATTTTCTGATTTATTATTTCAATTATATTGAACTCGAGATTTGAAAGGCAACAACTTCAAATCTAGAGGTCATTTCACCTTGAAATTTTTATGGAAAGTGAGGTCCCCTACCAATTTAAGTTTCATAAGATTTCATCTTAATCAGATGTGTAATTTAAGATTAATTAGAGTTTTAATTATTTCAATAAACCTACAATAAGCCTAAATTAAATAAAAATTAATTAAGGTTTTAATTTTCTTATATTTTTTCTGGATGATGCATCCATAGAGGATTATTTAAAATTTTTAGAAATTTGGTTGATTTATTATGATTTTTTAATTTTAGATTAATTAATTCAATTAATTAAAAAATAAGGCCATTTTAGGGTTTATTTGATTTTAGAGAGTTCTAATGATGTGTTTAAGATTATTAGGTTTATTATGATGATTCAAATTAATTATATACTTTTCTATGATTTTTCTAATTTACTATTAATTTATTTCATTAAACTAATAGTTTAGGGTTGAAATTTACATATCCATTGATTTATTTTCCCATAAAGCATGAAAGTTTTATCTAAGGTAGGTTTTAACCTTAATTTTAATCCAAAATTTCAAATTGAGATTAATGAATTGAGTTTAATTTATGTTTGATTATTTTATTTAAACCCAAATTAACTAAAATACTCAATAAAAATTGGGGATTTTTTGGTTTAATGGATTCTCCTTACTGAAATGAATCCATAGAGCCCTTATTTATATTTTTTTGGTTGAGTATTTTATTTTCTATGATTTTTTTGAAGTTTTGTGCATTTTTTTATCATTTTTAAATTCAAAAAATCTAGATTTTCTATTTTAAATGGGCGTCATGTGGTGTTGTTTGTCATGCGGTGCGGTGCTATTAGCCAACTGGATTCAAGAAGATCGAGCTCAAAAAGCGTCAGCCATGCGGGATAATTTGCAACCGTCTGATCTTTCATCCAACTATTTCTATTTCACCTACAGATCCTATAGAGAATTTAATCAGATGTCCAACTAGATCTCGCCCATCCATTCCTAATAGAATGAACGGATGATGCAGATTACATTTTTTATTGATAGTAAATATTGAGCGCATCCCCTAATTTCAAGTGATTTTTGGCAATCTAAATAGAAGAATCACTTGATTTCATTTGGAAATCCATCAAGAGAGCATTTAGAATGTATCTATACAGCTTAATCTCAGTTAATATCAAGTTCATTTTGAAAAAGACCAAAATTCAATGCTTAGGTGGTCTATTTGAACCCATTGCTGGTGATCTCTAGTGGTGGGGAAGATTCAAAAAGCTTCATGGGGACTTGGCGAAGCTCTAAGAAGGAGGAATTGGGTTGCTCCCCATGAATTACTTTATAAGTCGAGCTCCTTCTTTTGTTCGGTGGCTTTGGTCGAAATCTGTCTCGCTGGAGGTGTGGGGATCACGAGAAGGGTGTGCTCTTCTTTGTTTCATTTGAGGAATAGTTTGGAAGGGTCAAATGGACTTGAGAGAAGCTATCTTGTGTTTTTCCATGGGTGACCAAGAACTTATGTGATTGCAACTTTAAGAGGCTAGCTCCAAGTGGTGGTCAATTGATTGGGTTTAGTCTAAGGAAACTAGGATGAGGAATGGAGGAGGAGAATTGATTGGGGAAAAGGGTTAGTCTCCATGCTTTATTCTCTTTCACAATGGCATATTCCCCTTTTTGGATGCACTTAGACCCTCTTAGTTTGCTTAACCTTAGATACCAATCACCCTAAACTCATCTCAGGATGAGCTCAGAAATATTCCAAAGTGATTAGTTTAGGTTTGCGTTCAAATGCTTTGATTTATGTTGCCTAGGTATCTTTCCCTTTTAGCTTGGTCTAATTTGTTCTATTCTTTTGGATTGATCCTAGATTTAGACCTTAATTATATTAATGTAGTCATTTAAAATGTTTCCAATTAGTGGGCTTCATGAGATTTGGAATTGATTGTTTGTTTATTTCAATACATAACCCATTATGGATTAAATGAGTTAGATTGAATCCAATTGAGTCAAGTGACTATATTTACTCAATCAAAATGTATTTACTCTTTAAATGTATTTAGCCAAGTATTAGAGATAAATTGGATCAATGAATTTTATTTGTTTTGAATTTAAAACTCACTTTGATCCAATTTAGGTCTTCTTGGGTTAACATTGGTTTAGTTGGATAAAATGACCAAATTAATCAAATTAAACCCTATAATTGGTCAAATTATGTTTCAAGATGATTTTCAAATGATTTTAAATAATTAATTTGAATTAATTCTAATTTAATTTGAGTTTGAATCCAATAAGGTCCATTTAGGATTATTTAGCTCAAATGGTCTAATTATCTTATTTGAGGCCTTATTAGTTTTAGATTTATTTGATTCATGTTTAAACATATTTATTTAATGATTTTAAGCCTTTGGAATGATTCAATTTGGCCAAATTATGGTGGGTTAACCTTTGACTTGGTGGGACCCACATAAGTCAACCTTTTATTCAATGGTTACTTTCACTTAACTTTCATTTAGATTTAACTCCATTCATGATCATGTAATGAATTTTATGCTTTTGATTTGATTTAATTTGAATTTGTTTTTACTTCATTTGAATTTCTTTGGAGTTGCATGATTTTGAGTTTAAATAGGATAATTAAGCTAATCTCCCAAATTACCTTAATCAAAGCTCAGTTGGATTTAAATTTCAATTTGAACATGTTTGATTCAATCATTTATTTATATTTTGAGTTTGTTCTGGGTCCTCCTAGTCCTATTGGGTTAGATCGAATCCTAGGAGAATCCATTAGGTCACTAAGCATTGTGTCCTAAGTGTTTAATCAGGAGACTCCTAATCTAGGATTAGGTGTCCT
This sequence comes from Cymbidium sinense, assembly GCA_021442155.1. Taxonomy (NCBI): domain Eukaryota; kingdom Viridiplantae; phylum Streptophyta; class Magnoliopsida; order Asparagales; family Orchidaceae; genus Cymbidium; species Cymbidium sinense. Next base: position 16,812,290 of record CM038225.1, read on the forward strand.
AATTCTTAGTTTTGGAAATGATGTTAATCTCCTCCAAAAATGTGGGCAATAGTAGACTCCCTAAAAAGCTTAGTTATCCTCACTAAATAGATGCCCCCTTATGTATAATGAATGAAGTGTTTATGTAAGAGAGTAGAGTAATATGCATCATGATTCTCCAACCTAAAGTTTCTAGTAGATTTCAATAATTATGTGTAAGAGCTTTAGATGTGATTAATTAGAGTTATATTAATTTAGGTTATGAGTTTATTATATTTAGTTGGGTAGAGAATTTATTTTCTTGAAGAACTTAATGAAATCTAGGCTTACATACATCTATAGCATCATCACAAAAAAGAAACCATAAAAAACATATAATTCTAGTGAAGATATCAAAACACCTCATCTAATATTGATATTAATATAAAAGATTAGTGAGGTCAGGTTTCACTATAAACTCTGGAAGAAAAAAAATAGGCAGGTGAGCTCTACCCTTATAGAGCTCGGCCTTTGATTTAATTATTTATTTTTGAAACTTAAATAAAAGTTAATTAACTTTTTTATTTAGCTTAATTTAATTAAAGGAGAAACATGGAATTAATCTCGATCATTTGATCAAAGATCGAATGGTCATAGCTTATTCATAGGTTAAAAGGTAAAATCAGATCGCTATGTCACTTGATATAATTATGGTTGCTCATTCCAATCATATGGAATAAATGGCCTTAATTCCATTACTATCCTCTTTCCATGGATATAGATAGTTCATTCAAACCTCCATGAAACAAAGCACAAAATCAATAAAGTTTCTTGGAAATGATTAAAAAAGTAAAATGTGAAAGATCTGATTAAGTCCCAATGGTGCTCACATTAAAATTACAAAATATGATTCCTTGGGCTTTCCTAAGTTTTGAATAAATTATCTCATCGAGTCAATGTCCAATGGATTTAACATGTTGAGTGTTTCCTCAAGACAATGCTCTAGAGCAAACCTTGATCACCTTATCAAATGCCCCAAAGATTAAACCATTGTTATGGTTCAACAATTTTGATCGAACTCAGTGTTGGAGAACTCAGAAGAGGATTAAGATGTTCTAACATAACTTATAGAACTCTCAAGATGGAGAACAAGGAGTTGCATATATTATTTTTCTTAGTGTTATAGGACGGTCATAAGTGGGTAGTGGTGTGCCATGTAAGGCTTGGGGATGAATAAGAGACCTTATGTACTTAGCTTTGAAACAATGAGCTCTTTCATGTTTTTTGGTTGGGAGAATATCAATGTATTGGGTGATGGATCAAAGTAGGTAAACTGAGGGACTTGCTTGAGTGAACTATAAATCTCATATTTCATTCCCTTAGCATTAAGAGGACAATTTTCCTACTATTTTGTGTGGAATTGAGGTGGTCTCTAGGTTGGAGAGAGTAACAAGATGGAGAAATGCAAAGTTGAGAAGAAAGGCTACCTTAAGATGTGAAGAAGGACTAGGAAAGGGACAATAGGTGTTCAAGGCTGATTGATGGTTACCATTGTCAAGGTGACCTTCGGGAGTCATGATGTTAGATAAAATCAACTAAAGAACTTGGTAAATTCAGCAATAAATTAAAAAAACTAAATTATTAAAATTAATAAAATAAATTTGGAGATCAGTGTGTAATATAAAAACCACTTACAAGAGATGTTGAATTATACAAAAACAATTTCTGAGATTTTTTTCATTGGAATATATTTAAATAATTTTGCTTATTATGCCTTTTTAGGATTGGAAAAAAATAAAAAAATAAGTTGCTTTTAATTATTTAACACGCTAAAGCTACTTTTTCATGGTTAAATCGAATCCACTAAATCCTAAAGTAGTAAATCTACTTTTGCATGGTTAAATCTAGATTTAATAAATATTAAAGTTGTAAAGTAGCTTTCGCATGACTCCAAATTTACTAAATCTTATTGATAGGTGGATTTATGGGAATGGGTTGATATCAAGATATAAGAAACTTTTTTATCTTTTTTTTTTTTAAATTTTGTGGTGAAATTTAGCTTTTATTATAAGTAGCCTCTTAAGGAACTTGACAGAGAAAACTTTTCTTATATATATATATATATATATATATATATATATATATATATATATATATATATATATAAGATAATTTTTATGGTAATATGAATATATATAATTAAAAATTATATATAAATTTACTTAGCAATTAAATATTTTGATTTAGATTAAATTGATGTTTAATTTTTTTTAGATTTCATTTGAATCTTATTCTAATTATATGATGATAATATTTATTAAAAATTTAATTTAATTATATGATTATTGATCCAATTATTATCATTTGATTAGCTCGCTATTTAGTAATCTCAAATAGGTTTAATTATATCTAGAGCTAAATTTAATTTTAGTTTAAGTAATTAATTTAACATCCTTAGTAAAGCTAATAACATTTATTTATAATTAAACTTATTTTATATAAGTTTAATGTAATAAAACTTTCATTGATCATTATTAATTTAGTAAACTATTTTTTTTACTGAGTTTTGATTGTTTTGTCTTTATGTATAGTGATAGACCTAATATAAAATTATGACTTCATTTAGCTTATGTTTACCTCCATCGAAAAATAAGATAAACAATAAGTTCAAGTTCAAAAATTTGGACTTTCTTTAGCATCAATGCTACAATCTAATGTGTTTTATTACTTCCTTCACATAAACATCATATGTTTACGCCATGTCATTACTTAATTCCCTTAAAGGTTATATCAAATAACAATTGATCTTTCACTAAGCACCTTGATTACCCTATCAAGACTTTTTAATGACTTACTTAATCATCACCACCCAATTAACTCTTATCTTACATATTTCATATTCAAATAAATAGTTTAAGGCATTAACTAAAAATTGCATGACCTTTCTACTATCCATGATTCTTGGATTGCCTAAAGAGAAAAAAAACTCTTAAGTTGTTAGTAGTTGATAGAGAAAATGAACTTAAATTCTTCTTTTTGTAATTAAAGGCTATAAGATTACAAACTTCATCAAAGAACTCTCTCCCTAAATGGGTGTTTCACATTTCATTTGGACATTGATGTTATCTTAATTAATAATTTTAGATTATTTAATCTCATAACCACTTGATTTGTTAACAATTCCATTATTCAAGTTAATTATCATGACCATCCATATCCATTTGTAGATCTTATTTATTCTATTTATAATAACAAAATTAGAAAGGATTGACTTAAAATATATTTTCTGGAGACTCCGTTGGGGATTAGTTCCTCACTCAATCTTTAGAAATAAGGAATAACTCTAATGGTAAAAATTTGTGACACCATGTAGAGTTTAGAAATTTCTTATTTGGATGATCAAATACATCATTAATGAATAAATATATTATCTCGAAAGATAAATATTTTTTATATAATGGATTTAATCATTTAATAAAAGACTCTTAAGGCTAATGGGTGTCTTTCTTGTACAAGAGAATTTTCTCCACGAATTATATGGGAATGTAGAATGGGTTATTTTAAACTAGGTTCATGGTTCCTATAAAGGCTCTATAGTTAATTACATCTCGAGAAGGGTCTCTTCTAAGAATACTCGAAAAAAATAAGTTATTATTTCTAAAAGATTTTTTAAGTTGGCTTTGAGGCATGATCTTTGAAATTTTCAATTGGGAATGATCCAAAGTGAAAAGAGTTATTTTTGGAAGTCAAATGGGATAAAGTAGGAAATACTCATTAATACTCAGACAAGGAATTTCAACTACCCTAGAATTGGGCTTTAAATTTTGGACTTTAATTTAGATTTTGAGTTCACAATTTCTTAGAAAGACTTAGATTCTATCAACACAAGATTATAGAAATGCCTAGAGTTGAAGACTTACTCCAAAGAGGATGCTTTAGAACTTAGATCATAAGTGCTTCTGACACATGTTAAATGCAGATTTTGGGAATTTTATTTTATTCCTCTCACTTGAGGGAACTAACATATCCATGACTCTTCTAGACTTACAAACCACTTTGAGGGGTTGCCAACTAACACCACCTAAGCATATTTTAAATTCATAAAGCCAAGTCCTATGTATGCAAGATGCCTCGGTTGTTGCATTTTTAAGAAAGGAATCTAAGAATCCTAGACTCACTTCCTAATCCCTAAGATAATGTACGGTATGAAACGCACTAACTACTGCACATTTTTAGATTTTAAAAATTTTGACTCGATAATCATTTTAGGTCATGGGTATGCAATTTATGCCTACATGGTATGCATTTAGAAGAAAGTCATGGGCCAAATAAAAAATAGAAGGCATTGTTCCACAAGAAGGCGATCATCAGGTCAGATTCCCCTTATGTGCAATGAGAGAAGTTGCCCAAATCAAAGATTAAAATAATGTGAGATCTTTGAGAGCTAATTTGTTTATATTTGATTTTAAGTTGTTCCCTAGGGCTTTAATTTATGTGAGGTTTTGAATTTCATTATTTTTATGTTTGAGTTGATTAGATTTAATTGGGTAAAAAAATTAAATTTTTTTCTATGAGCCTACATCTAGGCATTCATCATAGAAAGCACAACAGAAAGAAATCTAAAAAAATAGGTTGATTATATTACGCACCCAAAATAAATCAAGCCAATTTAACTAAAATAAAGAACAATGCAGCCATGTACTACGATACACCCCGGAAGAAAGAAAAATGGACAGCCAAGCTCTATCCTTATACAGCTCATCCTAGAACTACAAGTTTAGATCTACAGGTCTACTTTTCATGATTGTCTCCTTCTTCAAGAACCTCTATTGGGCTTCACAGAGGACCTCTGTACCATCTCCTAGTAGTGTCAACTCTTATTAATCCTAGACCCCATAGATCCTAACCTAATTCTAAGCTCAAATTTACATTTTAAATTCAAAATGAAATCCTAAGCCCTACAAAATAGATGTTAGGAAAATACAAACAACATATAATAGCTATATTTTACAAACATATAGGCTTAGTATTAGTTTCTTATTTTTATGATAGTTGTACCTTTAACATAGTCCCCCTGTAAAAGATAATGTTAGCTCTAAAAATAATATCCTACCATCCAAATTAATGATAATCAATCCTAGCCATTTATTCTAAAACAATACACCACAACAAATAAAAATAATTTATATTACAATATCACAGAATATTACAAAAAATCACAGAATGACCTAACCTAAGTTTAGGATCCATGACCTATAATTCTAGTGTGTGAAAAAAGAGGTTTGTGTGGCAAGACTCTACTAGGTCTTCTTTTTAATTCAAGTTTTAATTTGAATTTTTGGAGTTTATTTATTTTTACCTTAGGTGATTTCAATTCAAATGATTTAATGATTTGAAATTTCATTTTCATTTTAAGTACATTTTATATTAAAGTTATATTGGGTTTTCAAGAATGAAGAATACAATAGGTTTTCATTTTGGTTGGAGTCCATTCCATTCAACATCCTAAGTCCTAATAGGATGATATCTTTATTCTATGGTAAAGATTCATCCTAAAGACCCAACTAAAATCCTAACTATTTTAATTTAAATTTAGAAGATTTGAATTAGTTTGGTTTATTTTGTTTTATTTTAAGTTTATTTATTTATTTTTACTTAGTGTTTTGTGTTTTGATTTCTTTAAGGTATGTTTCTTTATCAATAATATTATGATTTAATTTGAATTAATTTTCACTTAAAGCTTAATTTATTTGTTGTTTAATTTAGTTTGATTTTCTCTTTAAGTTTAATTCCTTTGGCTTAATATTATGTTATTGATATTTCAGATTTTTATCATTTAATTTGTATTCATTATTTTATTAATTTGATTCATTATTCCTTTACTTTATATGTTTGTTTTATTGATTATGATGATTTATATCTTTCCAAGTTTAAGATATTAGATTTACTTTACTTGTACGTTAAATTTGTTTCACTTTTGTAACTTAGATTGATTAGGTTTTAATGTTTATGTTGTTTGAATTCATCTTTAATTTAATATTCTTTTTTATTTATTAGTTTTATTATGTTTAATTTAGGGTAAAGCTTTATGTTTAATTTAATTTAATTTAATGTTTCACTAATTTATATTTTTTATGTTTCATTTAAATTGATTTGATTTCATTTGTTTATTTAATTTTGGAATGCATTTAATTTACTTATTACATTTAGGTGTATGTATTTCATTCAATTCAAGTTTATTTCGTTTATTCATTTTCATTAATGTTTATTAACTTTATGCAATTTACATTCAATTAATTACGTTTAGTATTATTCAATTTATTATGTTTCAATTTTATAACCCATTTGAATTAATGATTCATTCTTGTTTTAATTAATTCATTTCATTAAATTTTCAAAGGTTTATTAATGAATTTAGACTAAGAAGATTAATTCCAAAATATATATTTCATACATTAGGGAATAATTCAAATCATTCTAATTAACTTGACAAGAGTGATGATTATGTCATTTGAAAAACACTTAGCCTCATCATGACTTAAGGAGTTTAAAGAAACGTTATTTTCATGTGCATTAAACTTGACCTTTCGTTACTTTTAGAGTTTTATGTTATTTTAAATTCAATTCAACCTAAAGTTCAATTACACTTAATCTTTCATATTAGCATTTATGCCACTTCATTCCTTAATCTAAATGGCTTTAATGTATTGATCTATATGACTTATAAATTTCAGAGATTAAGAAACTTTATATTTCAGTTTATTAATGGATTCATTATGTCTTAAAGGATTATTATTATTATAATATGACTAAATTTTATATTTTCACTTATTCATAACCATTAACATAAGATTATTTATGTTCTTTTGTTTTAGTTTGCTTGGGTATTTTTATCTAAGTGTTCTAATATCCATTATGATATCTTATGTTTGTATTATGAGTTTTGTAATTTTGGTTATTTTTCTAATTTATTTTTTAAATTGACTTAGAGATTTGGAAATTCAAATATTCCTAGTCCAGAAGTCAGTTGGGTTTGAAATTTTTATGGCAAGTGGAGTTCCTTGCCAATTCCCTAGATGTGTAATTAATATGTAATTAAGAATTTAAGTATTTCATTAAAACCTAAATTAGGTCTAATTAAGTGATGATCATTTAGGGTTTTATTTTTCCAAGACCTCCCTCTGGAATATTCATCTAAAGAGGGTTCATTATAATTTTTAGAGTTCTGGTTAATTTATTATGATTTATTTAAATTCAGATTTATTAATTCAATTAATGGCCTAATTAAGCCATTTTGTGGTTTATTAAGTTTCAATTGGTTTCAATGACTTCTTTATGTTCAGTAAGATGTATTATGACATTTTGAATTGATCTGATCATTTTTTATCATGTATTTAATTTATTATTAATATATTTTATGAAATGAGGGTTTAGGGTTTGAATTTCAAATATTAAGATTCATTACTCAATAAATTATGAAAAATTTACCTAATGTGTATCTTAACATCAATTTCAATTTTCCAAAGTTTCAATTCAATTTGATCAATGGTTTTGGATTAATTAGGTGTTTGACATTTTTCATTCAAACCCAAATTAAGGCTAAAATACCCCTCATATAATTTAGGAATTTTAATTTTAATGGATTCCTCTCATTAAGAGAAATCAATAGAGCCCAAGTTTGCATTTTTTTTGGATTTAAATTTAATTTCCTATGAATTTTTAGTTTTTATGAATTTTTCTTAATTTTTTAATTCAAAAAGCATGAATTTTCTATTTAAGCATGTCAAATATCGACCATTAATGGCACCATTTTCCACGTGGTGCCATGTCATTGTACTATGCGGGATCCATGTGGATCTGCATTAAATTGGTAGTGCATGTGGGTTAATTACGGGTCATCCCATCAAAGATCAAACAGTCGTGATTTGACCCGCAGTACCACTTATTGGCTTTAATTAGAGATTTGACTAGATCTCAACTGTTCATTCCTTATAAAAGGATTGGATGACAAAGATTATGTCTTCTACAATGACGGTAGAGGCTGAGAGCTGTCCATCATTTTTGCATGATTTTTGGCCATATGACTGTCAAAATCACGTGATTTCAATGTCAAATCCATCAATAGATAAAATCATGAAGATCTAAATAGTTTGATCTCACTTGAGATCAAACTTCTTTAAAAAAATACCAAAATTGAAAGCTTGGGGTGCTTAAAGGCATACCATCTTGATGATCTCATGGATTGACTCAAAGTTGTGGAACGATGTGGGAGCTTGTAAATGAATTGAGCTTGGATTCCTAGACCAAATGATTTCGCCTTTGGTCATTCGCCTCGGTGAGGGGATCAAGAATGGTTTCATCTTCATAAGGTGTGGAAGGTAGTTGGATTACTTGGGAATGTCTCTTGGTGAAATTGCCATTAAAGCTAAGCCTCTTAAGCTTGGTTTCTCTCCACTCTCATGGGTATTGAAGTCCTTGGAGGATAGCTACATGGCTAGCTCTCACATATATCCTAAGCTAAAGAGGTGGAATAGGGAATGAAGATATAGGGTTGGATTTGGTTTCATATGCCTTTGACTTGTTATAGCATATTCTTTGGCTTTGGCTTTATTTGGATTTGATTAAATGGCTTAATGTTGTGAATCAACATTAATTCATCTTGGAAAAACTTGATTGCATCCCAAAGAGGTTAGTTGGAGATTTGGTTCAAAAATCCCTTTGAATTATGCCATTCAATTGGCTTCACTTGGATTGCTTTACTTGATGGATTAGCTTTAGATTAATGCTTAGATTATGTTCATTTAATCACTAATAAATTTTTTAATCAAATATTTTAAGGGTTTCAAAGTTTTTTAATTTTATTAATTGCTTACTTTGGGTTTAGTCCATTTTGATTCATATGAATTTGGGTTGAGATTTTTTGAGTCAAATGGTTTAATTGGATGAATTATAATACATTTAACTTTCAATTGAGTTAATCTAAATAATTTGGGATGCATTGGATCAAATAATTTCAATTTTATTTCAATTTCAACTCATTTGACCCAAATTGGGCTTAATGGGTTAAGTTTGGTTTCATTTGGGTCAAATGACCAAATTGGCCAAATTGAACCCAATGATGAGCTAGTTTTTGTTCAATAATCACTTTCAAATGATTTTGGATAATTGATTTGGGTTGATTTGAGTTTGATTTGGGTTTGAACCCAATAAGACCCATTTAGGTCCATTTAGGTCAAATGACCTAATTAGCTTAATTAAAGCCACATTAGACTTATATTCTTTTAAATTCATGTTTAAGTATGTTCATATCATCATCCAAACTATTTGGAATGATTTTATTTGGTCAAATTTTTGGTGGGTTGACCTTTGACTTGATGGGACCCACATAAGTCAAACCATGTAAAAAGGGTTGAACAATTTTTGACCTTTAGTCTGGATTTGGATTTATTTAATTTCATGTGATGGTTTCATGCTTTTAATTTCATTTGATTTGGGTTGGATTTAGTTTGAATTTCCATAGGTTGATATGATTCTTAGCTTAATTAAGGTAATTAAGTTTAATTCCATAATTAAGCCTTAATCTAAGCTTAATTAATTTGAAATTTGAAGTGATGTGTGTTTAGGTTTAAGATTTGGGTTGAATCTAACTAAACTCATTAAGTTAGATCAATTCGAGAGGTGCACTATATCAAGTGTAGTGTCCTAGATGCTTAGTTAAAATACCTCTAATTTAAGATTAAGAGTCATAATGATTGTCTTTGGGAATGTTATTAATCTCATCCAAAAAAGAGGTCAACACCTAAGTGGGTGTTCCACATTTCATTTGGACATTGATGTTATCTCAATTAACTATTTTAGATTATTTAACCACTCAATTCCATTAATCAAGTTAATTATCATGTCCCTCCATATCCATTTGTAGATCTCACTTATTCTATTTATAATAACAAAATTAAAAGAGGTTATTAATCTTCATTTATGAATTTATCATCTTAACTTGACTATTACACTTTTGAGTTTTGAACTTTTTCTTAGATGTGGTTGGCAAGGATAATTATTAGAATGTTAAATATTTCTTCATATGCATGAAGTTACCTAAAAAGGCCATTGCCAATACTATCGCATATTCCAAAATATTATAATATTGGAAATATTTTTAACTTACTACCCATCCCTTTTTGTATCATATTTTATAAAATTATTATTAATGGTTTGGACAATACTTGAAGGATGTGATTCCTTTCATCACTCCTAAGCATAGTTTAGTTTCATACAACAATAACAATAACAATAAGCGTTTATCCTACTATGTGGGGTTGGCTCTATGAATCATTCTTGTAAATTATGTCATATTAAGTGTTAAATTATCATTTAATTCTAATAAAATAAGACCAATTTCAATAATATATAATCAAGTTAGGTTTACCTCTACCTTTCTTAAAATAAGTTAAATCTAATACAACTACTCTTCTAACTGGTCATCAGATGGCCAACATTTTATATGACCAAACCATCTATGATGAATCTCTTGAATCTTATCTGGAACTACTCCAAAATTTTCATGTATATATTCATTTCACATTTTATCTCTATGTGTGAAACCACTCATCCACCTAAGCATCATCATCTTTGCAACACTTAATCTTGGTCAATATTTTGCTCCATAAGTCATTGTAGGTCTTACTATCATCTTATAAAATTTTTCATTAAGTCCGTTTTTTTATATCAATAAAGGCTAGATGCATTCCTCTAGTTCAACCATCCAACTTGAATTTGACTAATAACATTTGTATCTATTTCACTATCTTTTGAATAATTGACGAGAGATCTAAAACATTCACTATTTTAATCACTTGATTTTTTAATGACACAACCCTACCATGTAGATCTTTTACAACTAAAATTACACTCCATATATATTTGATTTTAAATCTATTGAAATGTATGCCTTTAGATTTTAAAATTGACCTCTATAACTCAAGTTTCTCTTAAACTCTCACTAGTCTTATCAACAAGAATAATATCATCTAAGTACACCAAGATACATCCTCTTGTAAATATCTAGTAAGAGCATCCATAGCTAAAGAAAAAATGATGGACTTAAAGTCGATCCTTCATGTAATCCAATTGAAATAGAAAAATACTTGGTCAATCCTCCTTGTGTTTGAACACAAGTAATGGCTCAAGTATACATATCCTTAATGACTTGAATATAAACAATATTAATTCCTTCTTTTCTAGAATTATTTAAAGTAGTTCTCTTTGAACTTTATTGTATGCTTTCTCTAAATCAATAATTATTATATGTAGATCCTTCTTCCTCTATCTAAACATTTTGTAAAACCTCTCAAATGTATAAAATCCATAATATATACCCACATGAAACCAAATTGATTTTGAAACTTTGTATTGTATTGAAACCTATGTTCACTCTCTCATAATTTTAATAATGCATCACATTAACTTAATTATTTATAATTTGCACACTCTTTTTCATCATCTTTATTCTTAAAATTAAGAACCAAGATACTCTTTCTCCACTCATTCATCTTTTTAGTCTTTAAAAAAATATTAAAAAGATTAGTATGCCAATAAATGCCTTGATCTCTCAAGCATTTTTCAGACTTATTTGTCATCTCCTTTGTTATTATGTACTCAATGACAAAGGGCTAGGCCTTACATTAGGTTCTATACCATTTACATCATTCATTTTCTTTATAGTCTCCTATGCTTGTCTAAATAGCATAGCCACATTTGATTGAATGACCTACAGTATAATATATTATTAATTAACTCATAGGATAAGGAACATTTTATATTTTTATTTTCCAATGACTTGTCTTCAAGAAGCCTCCTCTTACTCACATCATCAATGAATGGTTGCCTCTAGTCAAACTCTTCTTGAGTTTCGGCAAGGGTGGCTATCCTTTGCATTTCTACTTTTTTTTGTTCATGTAGTCTAAATCTATAAGAGATATTATTTGTTGATTTTGTACTTCTATAGAAATAGACTGGTTTTAAGGACATAAAATTTCTTTGGTAAGTTTAGCCAAAGCATCCTCTATAGAATTATCTTTACATGATATTTTATGCAAAGTTACATATGAGATTTTGTCAAGTAGTTTTATCATGTATTGATAATAACTAAAGAGCTTAGGGTGCATAACTTTATAGACATCAGTCACTTGGTTTATAATCAATTTAGAGTCCCCAAAAGATTTTTATATTCTTAATATACATAAGGATTTCTAGCACTAACCTAGTTATGAGAGCCTCATATTCAGCTTCGTTGTTTATGCAAGGCTTAGCCAGATGATAAGAATATCTCATTATTCTTTTATCTAGAGTTATGAAAATTAATCCAATCCCTGCCTTCCCTAGGATAGACGAATTTAATTCTTTATTTTTCCTTGATGATGATGTACCATCAAAATATAATTTTCAGGTGGCATTAAGTTCACCTTCTAATGTCATGATCTGCTCATCTAGAAGATGATCATCATTTAAAGGGGAACCTTCAAACAAAGGATGTGTTGCTAAGAAGTCAGCTATGACTTGCCTTTTATAGCACAAAGGGGAATATAAGTAATCTCAAATTGCAATAAAATCATTGACTAATGTGTTAGACGTCCAGACAACATCGACCAGGTCATAAGATATTACAATAAATGTACTCTTGAAATTAAATTTACTTTATAAGAAAGCATGTAGTGTCTTAGTTTCTTAGCAGCAAAAACTAAGGCCAAATAATGCTTTTCAATAGGCAACTATTTCATTTTTGTTGGAATATTTCTTCGACTTAGATAAGAGAGAAAATTTTCTTTCCCTTCTTCATTAACTTGGGCTAGTAAAGCCCCAAGTGATTCATCCAAAGCTGTAGTGTATAAAATTAATGGTTGCCCTAGAATTACAGTAACCAAAATGTGAGGATTCATTAAGTATTATTTTAATATTTCAACTATATTTTTGCATTTTTCATCCCAAATAAATTTGAATCCTTCTTTATTAATGACACAAATTATTGACATCTTCTTAATAAGTTTGATATGAACCTCCTTAAATATGCTTGCCTTCCCTAGAATGGTTTTAACTTTGTAAGACTCCCAGGTGGTGGCATTTTATAATAGCTTTTATCCTTTTTAAATGGATCTCTATTCCACGGTGCCTCACTACATGTCCTAATTTTTTTTTCCAAAGTTATTCCAAAAGCACACTTTAAGGAGTTCATTTCTAAGATAATAGTTCAAAAATAATCCGTAAATCATATAGATGATTTTTTTCTCTACTTTTGATCACTAGATCATCAATATAACACTCGACTTGATTGTGAATTAAGTCATTGAAGATTCTACTCATAGCCTTTTAATAAGTTTCCCAGACATTTTTGAGATCAAATGGAATGACCGTGTAACATAATATCCTTATAACAGTTTTGAACATCGTATGCTTTTCATCCTCCAGAGCCATCTTTATTTGGTTGTATCCAAATGATCCATCCATGAATGAAAAGATCTCATGCGAAGAGGTTATGTCCACCATAGTTTTGGTATTGGCAACATAAACTCATCTTTAAGACAAGCCTTATTTAAGTCTCTAAAGTCAACGCAAAAGCATATTTGACCATTCTTTTTCTTTACAAGGACTATGTTTGCTAGCCAATCAGGTATTATTCTTCTCATACAAAGCCAACTTCAATTAATTTCTTAACTTTGGTTATTACTTATTGTTCAATATTTAGACTCATATGCCTAGGAGCTTTTACTAAGATTACATTAGGTTTAATCTCTAGTTTATGCACACCAACATCTAGAGATAAACTTGGTATTTTATTGTAGCTCCATGTAACACAATCTTTATATTCAAAGTGAAAAGTGATCAACCCTTCAAAATCCTTTAGACCCAACAATGAACTAATAAAAGTTTGTTTTAGGTCCTCATCGTTCTTAGGTTGATCTCCCTTAACTTGTCAGTGGACTTTATTTCTTCTCTAAACTCAGGTGGAGCATCCTAAAGTAAGTAGTCATCAAATTCATTTATTATTTCAAGGAAAAATGTCTCTAAATAGTTAGAAGAAATTTCAAATAATTGATTAGATTTTATATGATTGCTTATTATTAAATAAAGTTTCACATTATCTAAAGGTCCAATGATACAAACCCAACGCCAACTTTGGAATTTATATATATTTTTAATATTCGATAAGCTCTCCATGTTGAGCTGTATCTTTGAGCCAACTATTTATAATTAAAGGAAGTTCTAAGAAATTCAAATACAATTAGAATGCCAATCAAAAGGAAGTTCTTTGATAATTGATGTTCAAGCTTCATATATGCTTTTGAACTTAAAGGTTTGGGTACATAGTATAACTTTGATAACTTCCACTTCTCCTGATAGGTTTGAGCCACTTTAACTTCTAATTATGAAATTTTATTTTGAACAAGAGGAGTTAAAATCAAAGTGTCCACATATTTCTTTAATTTTTCATATGTAGAGAGTTCAGGTACATCCTTTAATGCCTGTATTTTCATCTCATCACTATCTGATTCTAGTGTAATCTCAAACTTTATTGAGGCATCATTTTGATTGGAATCCTCATTAGAACTAGACTTCAAATCAATTTGTATCACTGGAGGTTCTTTTTCTTTTTTTCCTCCTTTTTTTCTTTTCTTCTCTTTTTTTGTTTCATTTAATGCCTTAATAATGCTTGATTTCATAGAATCATGCACTTGCTTTTTAGACATATAATAAACTGCATCTTCATATAATTCAATTTAATGAATAGAGAATGATTGTATATCACCTTTTATAGTGTATTCCACTCCATCCCTAGTATACTTAATACACTGGTGGAGTGAAGGAGGAACCATTCTATGCTCATAAATCCAAGGTTTACCTGAGAGGGAACTAAAGGATGTCTCTAAGTCAATAATGTAGAATTTAGCTTTCAATCTTTAATATTAGAGTGATTGAGCCTAAAAATTTCTCCTTAGTTTCATTAAAACTTTTCAATAACATCTTATCTGAGCTAAGTATTTAGTATTAATTTTTAGGAATGATAATATTTTAAAGTTCATAATATTGACTAAAGTGCCAGGGTCTACCAGAACTCTTGACAACCTGATGTTTTCCACTTTAACAGAAAGATAAAAGGGTTAGTTGTAATCAGTGGTCCCCAAAAGTAAATCATCATCAGAGAAAGTAACTCCTGGGATGTCCTTAAAGTAGCAAACCTCATTCGAGGAAGTTGCTACTAGCTGAGTCAGGCATATCTCTGGGTCAAGTAATGCCTATACTAATGATTCCCTCATTTCTTTTGATAGAATAAGGGTATTATAGATACTTAGCCTAGCAAGAAGTTTCTGAGATGTGTTAAGATGTTGTAGTCAACCTTGAGAGCAATTAGCTTGACTACTAGCTCTTGTTATAAAGGCTCTGAACCTTAATACACAATTTTCTTCTCTTATCTTTAGGAGAAGGAGGTAGATGAGGTGATAGAACCTTTCCGCTACAGAGATTTACTTCAATGACATCTCCAGGGGTTGTATCAAACTAGCCCTCATCCATCATGTCTTTTTCTAGAGATTGGTCAGAGTATAATAATTCTATCTCTATGTTAATGGGATTGTATTGTAAATCATCCATAGGACTATCAGCGTCTAACATTGGTTCATAAAACACATCATCATGAGAAATTTTATTTTATTTATATTTTTTTACTGCATTTTTAATAACACATTCATAAGATATAGCATAAATTTAAGAAACTTTTGGAGGTAGACTTTCTATTTATTTCTTCAAAATGAGTACATAATGACAAAGTATATATAGAAGATATCCCTTCCTCCCCACTCTCTCCAGTCATCTATGTAGCTGAAGATGATGAATGAGGTCAAGGTGGAATGTACTCTCCAGACTCCGGTGAATCAATCTGGATGATCTTCCTCCCAGTCTTCATTGGATCCTGCATAGCATTTTTAAAACCTTTTATTATTATTTTTAGAAGAATGGGATAAGACTATATCCCATTCATTTGAAGAAGGAGTAGAAGAAGTGGAATCACTAATTACCTTAATGGACCCTTGTGGTCCATAAGATATTCTTTGGAATTATCATTAGCCCCTTTTTCCTCTCGAGGAATTTTGAGTGAAATAGTCTTCAATGTACAGACGGATAATAGTTAGGGTCATTCACCTTGCTTAGCCTCTTTGGGTCAGTAACTTAATAACATTTGGCTTCTTTTCAAATTCTTGAAGATCTACCTCACCGCCTCTCTTTTGAAAGAATAAGTTTAGTTTATTCTTTCAATAAAAGGGCTAGTTGGAATCTTCTTAGAGGAAGGTGAATTTGCTATTATCGTGGCCTAAAGGACAAAGGATGCTCTACCTGCATCTAAATGGGGGACTTTTCCTTTATCCACTATAAAGATATTGTTTGCTTTCTTTTCTAATAGCTTCCTAGATTTTGATTGCTCTTTGAAAGTGTGTTCTTTTAAGAGGATCATCTTAGGAGCCCCTTCTTGCATGTTGGAGGCTTTGTTTAAGAGTTTTTGAAAGGTTTTAATTGTAAAGCCCTTTAATAGGAAAGCCATGGGACCATGAATGTTTCGGAAAAGGATCTCAACAGGATGCTGCTCTTGCAACTAGGGCTTGCACTTAAGACTACACATTCTCTATCTTAAAATATAATCCACTAGGGATGCATTAGGCTTTTGCTTTTCTTCCATTAAGTCTCCTACAGTGATGTGGTGTTGGGCGCCCATAAATCTTTTCAGAAAACATAATTTTCTAATTCAATGAAAGTGCGCATTAAATCATTTGCTATTTTTGCATACTAATCAAAGGTAACTCTGGTTAAGCTGCTAACGAACTATCTAAATAACAGAGCATCGCTCCCACTTGCATTGTAGCAACTTGCATGAAAGTGAGCTAGTGATGTTTGGGATTCCTAGTCCTATCAAATACTTTAAAAGAAGGAGACAAAAATCCTTTGAGATCTGAAATGGAATCATATTCCTCAAGGTATGGTCTACCTTTTGGATCTAAGGTTGTACCTCATGACTATGCTAAATATTCTTTGACTTGTTGTTTCCACCAAGGTTTTAAGTCAGTTATAGGGGGTATATCATCTGCAAGTATATGCTCTTAATGATAATACTCTAAATGGAGCCTTATCTCCTTAGTGGGATAGATTGCTTCAAGTTGTTCTATAGGATGAGGATGTGACGAGGAAGAGATCATGCTTTGGAGTGATTGCATGGTAGCAATCATCTCTTCCATACACTTTTTCATCATAGCAATCTGATCATCTTTCTTTTGTAGTTGAAGGATCAGTTGCTGAATAGGATCGATTGTAGGATTTTCTTGTGGCTTATCCTGCTCTCTCTTTGACACTCTTGTATCCACCATGTAGATATATGCCACAAGCAACTTTGAGTCATCATCTAGTAAATCATCCTGTTATACATCAAAATCTATTTGAATTCTTTTTATTTTTTCACTTTCAACAGCCTTGTTAATAATGTTCTCCATTTATTTCTCTATCAGATGAAATGGAACACCACTGCTATCAAGGATGACATCAAACTCATATACCAAATCCATGGGTTTTACCTTAGATGGTTCACCCTTTGGAACCTCTTGGATAACATGGACTTTCTCTATATCAAGAGTGGCTCCTAAGCCAAGGTGTCGCCCATCCGTGATCTCTCTATCATAGAAAATAGATGAAGGACTATGTTCTCCTACTAGAAACATGAGAATGTGGTGATGAAGGCCCTTCAACTCAAGGCCTAGATGAAGATGATGAAGGCCTATCTAAAATAGGCCTAGCGATGTACTCTCCTTTTAGTGATGAAGATGGTGAAGGAACTCTAGGATCAGGGGGCAATGAAGTTTTTTTAGTATAAACTTTTTTGTTTACTTTCTTAGGGAGGATCCCATCTTTCTCTAAACTGACTAACTGATCTCTATTTCAAGTCAATGATTTTCTCAGGAGATGATATCGCTCTAGTAAAATAAGCACAATATATGAAATTTTTCTTCTAATTGGAACGGCCGCCTTCCCCTTCCCTTTATGAGAAGTGATAGGTCTTCCTAGGATTTCTTTTTCTAGGGTTTTTGATTCTTGATCCTTCATAGCCTTGAGTAACTCCTCCTTAGTGTAAGAGGAGGGTTCAGGGATCTTATGAGGGATCTGGCGTAGCCTACCACATGTTTCTTTGTTCAGCATTCTAAAACCTTTCTTATTTTCATCAATAAATGGGTGAGGTGGAGAACTCGCTATTTTAGATATATCCTCCTCTCCCTTGGATATAGAAAGAAGGTGATATATACTTCCTTCTAAAAAAAGGGGAAGTATCAGGGAGTGTATATCCATCCCTCTCCCTAGTTAGTTCTATTTCTAACATTTCTTTTTATTTTCTTTCCCTAAGGGTTATCCTCTTAACCCTTCTTCCTTATTCTTCTTTTGGCTTTTGGTGATTTTAAGGGTGGACTCTATTTCAAAAGTACTAGAAAGGAAAGGAGCAAGAAATGCCTCTAGAGTGAGTAACTTGTTTTTATAAGAACCCATCTAGACCCTCTGACCAGCAACTTTTCTACCTTGAGGTGTGTAGAGAATTTTAAAATGAGTTGTTTATTTTCAATACCACCTCACTAATAGCTAATGTCACTCCATTTGTTGTAATATTAAGTTCTCAAATCTAGCTTCAAACTTGAGATAGCCATCAACCAACCTACTACTATCTACAAAAGCTAATCTGGATCAAGCAAAGAAAAGAAGAGTTATTTGACCATTTTTGTTTGCACAAATATAAAATTTAAGTAAATAATAATTAATAACCAAAATGTAATAAAAAAGCTTTTGGCTCAATAGGGAAATTTTAGCCAATTTTTTATGGCTAGGATATTTTATTTCAAAAGAATTGTTTCTGAAAAATATTGGAGTTACAGAACTATTTCACTTGATTTCAACAACTCGGATAGTTCTATACTCTCTCATTTAGTGGATGTTGAATATACTCCACCAACGGTTAAATGGAGAGATATTAAATGGAAAGAAAGGCAATCTTGACCCTTGAAAACATGGGTACATTACCAATATATATAAATAATAGCCTATTTCTAAAGATGGAGAGTGGAACCATTCCCTAGCAGAGTCACCAGAATATATCTCTATGGGTTATGATACAACATAAACTTTAGGAATTTCTTATCTAGATGATCAAATGCATCATTAAAGAATAAACATATTATCTCAAAAGATAAATATGTTATCTTATAATGGATTCGATCATTTAATAAAAGACTCCTAAGGTTAATGGGTCTTTAATATACTAGGGAATTTTTCCTTGAACTACATGGGAAGTAGAGAAGGGTTTATTTTAAATTGGATTCATGGTTCCCTATAAGGGCAATCCCTTATAGTTAATTACATCATAACAATAAAGGATCTCTTACAAATAATACTCTTGATTAAATAAATAAAATATTATTTCTATGAATTTCTAAGTTGGTTTCCAAAGGAACTGATATTTTGGAATTTCAATTAGGAACACTGTAAACTGGAAAGGCTTACTTTTGGAAGTCAATCAGGATGAAGTAAGAAATGTCTGTTCATACTGGGATTCCTAGTGTGCATTTCAACTACCCTATCATTAAGCTTTAAATTTAAAATTTTGAATAGAATTTTGAGTTGACATTTTATTAGAAATTTAGGACTTAGATTTTAGCAACATAAGAGTGCAGAAATTCCTAGGTTTGAAGACTTATTCAAATAGGATAGTTAATAACATAAGTCTATAATTACTTCTGACACAAGTTAGAGGTTCAACCTAGTTTCACTTCTAGGAATTATTGATCATTCCTCTCATTTGAGGGAATCAATGTATTCCTGACTCTTCTGGACTTATAACCCACCTAGAAGGGCCGCCAGCTAACACCACTTAAGCAAATTTTAAATCTATGATGTCAAGTCTCATGTATGCAAGATGGTTAGGTTAAATTGCATTTCAAGAAAGAATCTAAGAACCTAGACTCACTCCCTAATCCCTAGGATCATGTAGGGTATAATATGCACTTAACTAATGCACATTTTCCAACTTTTAACTATTTTGACTCATGATTCATTTAAAGTCTTAGGGTATGCATTTTATGCCTAAATGACATGCAATTAGAAGTGGTCATGGGCCAAATCAAGAAGAGAATATAGACTTTCCTAAGAAGGTGGTCATCCTCAAAGGTCAGATGTCCCTTATGTGTAATGGGTGAAGTGTCCATTCACGAAGTTAGAACAATATGTTAGCATAGTTTATAAAAGCTAGTTGTTCCTAGTTGATTTTAAGTTATTCTTAGATCTTTAGTTAATGTGAAGTTTTAAGTTTCTTTAGTTTTGTTTAAGTTGTTTAAGTTTAAATTGGGTATAAAATTTAGTTTTCTAAGAGCCTAATCGTCCAAGCATCCATCATAGAAAATATAACATAGAAAGAAACCTAAAAAGCATGTTAATTTTATTACACACCCAAAGTAAATCAAGCCAATTTAAATTAAAGAATAGACTAATGCGGTGGTGTACCATTGCACACCTTGAAAAAAAGAGAAAATGGACAACCGAGTTTTGCCCTTATAATCCTTGGCCTAGAACTACAAGTTTAGATCTATGAAGGTTTTCTTTCCAAGATCATCTCCTTCTTCAAGGACCTCCATTGGGCTTCAGGGACTTATGCACCTATTTTCTAGTAGATTAGCCATAAACCCCATATATCCTAATCTAATTCAAAGCTCAAACTATATTTTTAACTCAAAAATAAATCCTAAGCCTATAAAAAATGCCAGGAAAATGTAAATAACATACCAAGAGTTATATTTGCAAACATATGAACTTAGCATTAGTTGCTTGTCAAGCCCACCTATTTTATTTGGATATGCTTAAGGACTTAAGCATACATGCAAGAAAATAGTATTTATATATATATATATATATATATATATATATATATATATATATATATATATATATATATATATATATATATATATATATATATATATATATATATATATATATATATATTTATTTATTTATGATGGTATTTCCTTTTAGCGCCCCATAGAAGATAACATTAGTTCTAAAAAGAATGTTTTTCCATCCAGTCTAACGAGCAAACTATCCTAGACATCTGGTCTAAAATAGTACACAATAAATAAGAAAAATATATCACATCATATCACAAAATATCATCATGAAACTAACTTAAGTCTAGGGTCTATGACCTAATAATCTAGTGTGTAAATGAATTAGTTTGTGTGGCATGACTTTGCTAGGCATTTTTAGATTCAAGTTTCAATTTGGGTTTCTAATTTTTAATTTAATTAGATTTTTTTAGATTTCTTAATTTTAATAACTTTGCTTTATAAGTATGTGTCATTATTATACTAAAGATTCGAGGCATCAAGACCTCCTTCTACTACTAGTCTCCTCAAGTGTCTAGACTATATACCATTCATTGCTGATTATGAAAATTATTATTTTTATTCTTTTAACTTTTTTAGTTTTAAAATTAGTTTAATTTACCAACAGTGGTTTCAATTAAAGTGATTTAATGATTTACAATTTCATTTTCATTTTAGGTGCATTTTATGTTATGGTGAAATTAACTTTTCAAGAATGAAGAATGCAATAAGTTCCATTTTGGGTGGAACCCATTCTTTTCAACATCCTAAGCCCTAATAGAATGAAATATTTACCCTAAAGTGAGGATTCATTCAAAAGGTCTAACTAAGATCCTAAGTATCTTAATTAATCATTTTCTTATTTTAATTTATTTAGATGATTTGATTTAATTTAAGTTTAATTTAATAATTTTTATTTTGATTTCTTCTCTTCATCCATTTAATCTTTCTTTTATTTGATTGATCACATTTTAATTTAGTTTTTTTTTTCTTTAAACTAAGTTCAATTAAAGTTTATTTATGGAGTTATAATTTAATTTGAATTGGTTTTGCTTTTAAATTTAATTCATTTGTTGTTATAGTTTAAGTTTTATAATTTCATTTTATTAATTCATTTGATTAAATTCATTTCATTTATTTGATTTGTATTATTCATTTAACTTAGTTAGGCTTATTTTTTATATTAATGTTTATGTTATTGTAATTTACTTTAATTTAGCTTTCATTTTATTTCTTTATCCATTTAATTTTGGTTTTAGATTAACTTAATTTATTGATTAATATTTCTTTAATGTTTATGTTTTAATTAGTCTGCTTATGTTTTATCTTGATTTCTTTTATTTCTATTTATTTGTTTCATTAATATTCTTGTATTTGGTAATGAGTTTAAATGGTTAATTTCAAGTTATGATTTTATTAACATTAGTGTATTATGATTTCGTTAACATTTACATGTCATGATTTCATTATTTTAGGAAGTTTCTTCTCATCATTTGATATAGTGTAATTACTATTTTGATCTAAGAAGTTTAAGAAGAGATGTTCTTGTATATTAACCCATCCTAAGTCATTTTAGTAGTTCATGTCATTTAAGTTTAATCAATTTATCCTAATTAAGTTGATTTGGATTTTTATTTGATTTGTTATTTTAATTTAAATGACCTTAATAGATTTATAAGTTTAGAAATTCAAAAGTTTTGCATTTCAATTTATTGTTGAGTTTATGATAAATTATTTAATTATTAACTTTGAAGTTTAATTGAACTACATATTTTTTTTGTAATTATCCTTAATATTAAACTTTAAGTTTATGTTTAATTAAGCCGAAGTTTTCTCGAGGTGTTCTAATGTATATTATAATGTTTCAAACTTATTTCATAAATTTTATAAAATTTTATAATTTTTGGTTTATTATTTCACTTATAATGACCGAGAGACTTGGAAATTCAATAATTTTCTATCCAAAGGTCAATTAGGTATAAACTTTTTTTGGCAAGTGGGGTTCCTTGCCAATCTGAATTGCCTAAAATTTCACCTTGATCAACTGTGTAATTTGAGTTTAATTAAAGTATTAATTACTATATTAAAACCTAACTTAAGCTTGATTTAGATAAAATCACTTAAGGATTTTATTTTTCTTAGATTTCTATTTGGAAGATGTTTCCATACAGGGTTTATTCATAACTTTTAGAAATTTGGTTGATTTACTATGATTTCTCTAAGTGCAAGTTGATTATTTGAATTACTTAATTTAATTAATCATTAAATTAAGTAATTTTGTGTTTTATTAAGTTTTAGAGAGTTTCAATGATGTATTAAAAGTTATTAGAGTGTGTTATGATGATTTAAGCTATTTCTATAATTTTCCATAATTTTCTTTAAGTAATATTTATTTATTTAATTAAAATTTGTTTTTGACTTAATATTTGATTAATTATAATTTTTAAAGTTTTTCCTATTTTCTTGAATTTTTAAAATAAAAAACCAGATTTTTTTGTTTAAACACATCAATGCCACATGGCGCCGCAGTGGCACCGATGTGGCACCACATTCCACACGGTGTCGCGCCATTTGTCCACACACGAGATCCATGTGGATCCCACATTAAAATGGCGGTGCATGCAATTTCATTTTGGCCCATCCGATCAATGATCAGATGGCTCAAATGCATCCACAGGTTCTCTATTGAGGTTTTAATCCAACGATTTGACTAGGTCTCAGGCATCCATTCTTAATAGAAGGAATGGATGATGGACATTTCACCTGCTTTGGTGTTGGTGAAAGGGGAGAGCTATCCGTCGATTCAAGATAATTTTTGATGATCCAAAACCATTAAGACGTCATGAGGATCACATCTATACAGCTTGATCTTACTTGAGATCAAGTTTCTTTCATAAAGGACCAAAATCGAAAGCTTATAGGGGTTGGTCAATGGCATACCTCATTGGCGATGATCTTCGGCCATGTGATTGATTTGAATAGATTCATAATAGTGTGATAAGTGTGTGGGAAAGAGGAATTGGATTCTCTCCTTATAGATTGAGTTATAGACCAAGGCACGGGTGCATTTAGGTGAGCTCGATCATTCCATGGCCTCTTGGCAACAAGGGGATCGACTTAGTTTCACTATGGGAAGGTGGTGGAATGCTCAAACTAGTATGAAATGGTCTCTCCCTTGGTTTTCCATTAAAGGTCGAGAGCCTCTTATGGGTTTTCTTCTTCTTCTTGGTCGACAAGGTTGATTGTTGTCCTTAGAGGCTAGCTCCAAGGATGATCAGTTGTTTCACACATATATAGAGGTGCTGAGGTGGGTGGACAAAGGGAATGAGAGATTGGGGAAGTTGGATTTTCTTTATGCTCCATTTGCTTGCAATGGCATATTCTTTCATTTTGGATTTTAGTTGGGAATAGTTTAGTTGCTTAAACTTGCTTTCAATTACCCGTAACCCATCTTAGGATAGGTTTGAATGAGTTTAGATGGGTTTGAATGGATTTAGTTCAAGCTTAAGTTCATTTAATGTTTAATTAGGCCATTTGGATTTGATTCAAGCTTAATCATATTTCTCTTGATTGATTTATTTTAGGTTTAAGTTTAAATCATCATTGATTAACCATTTGATAATAAAGAATTCAATTAGTCTATGCCACATTAGGGTTTAATAGGATTTTGAGTCAACTTGAGGTTGAGTTGAATTAGATTGAGTCAAATGACCTATTTTGACCCAATTAAATGATGTTTTGACTCCAATTATGTTTAGTCACATATGTGAGATGATTTGGAGTGATTAATTTCATTTAATTTCAAGTTGGTTTTAATTTTGACCCATTTGACCCAAATTAGGCTTAATGGGTTAAGTTTGGGTTCATTCGGGTCAAATGACCAAATTGGTTAAATTAGACCCAAAGATAGATTGAATTATGTTTGATTATCATTTCCAAGTGATTTTGAGTAATTAAATTGAGTTGGTTTTGGTTTGATTTGAGTTTGAACCCAATAGGGTCCATTTAGACTCATTTAGGCCAAATGACCTATTTAGCCTAATTAAGCCTCATTGGATTAATATTCTTTTAAATTCATGTTTAAACATGAATATATTATCATTTAAATCATTTGGAATGACTTTATTTAGTCAAATTTTTGTGGGACCCACATAAGTCAAACCTATGGCAAAAGAGTTTACCACTATTTAACCTTGATTTGGATTTTATTTCTTTCATTTGATTTTATTTGAATTTGAATTTGAATTGGTTTATTTGGATTTATTTTAATTTTAATTGAATTTCTTTTGGATTTAATTAATTTTGAGCTTAAATAAGGTAATTAGGTTAGCCACTTTAATTACCTTCTTTTAAGCTCAAATGAATTCATGTTTCAAGTGAAATGTGTTTGATTTAATTTATGTTTGAAATTTGGGTTGAGCACCTAGACTCATTAGGTTAGATCAAACCTAAGGAGGATGCACTAGGTCACTAGATGTAGTGTTCTAAGTGCTTAATTAGGAGACTCCTATTCTAAGATTAGGAATCCTAATTATTAGTTTTAAAAATGATGTTAACCTCATCTAAAAATGAGGTTAACACCTTCAGAGAAAAGTTTATCAAAATATTTCATCCATCAAGGTTCAGTATCATCTTCTAAGAAAAATATTTATGATTTTCATCTTTAATGCACTTTACTTGAACTAAATATTTACTTCGCTTATCTCTTTGTTTGGGTAACATATACATACATCTTTCACCTTTAGTATCCAATCTATTATATAAATCACTAAAGGCTAAATTCTTAGCATCACATATTATTTTCTTAGAATCCATACAGACAACTTTATAACTTTTCTAATTCTCTGAGCTCTTACATCTAAACTAATTTTATAACAAAGCATATTATTTTATATCTTTTCTTGCACATTTTAACTCCTCCAACTATTTTTATTAAAATGATATTTTCTTTTTATTTTTTAAGAAAATTTTTTGTAACTCGTTTAATGTCACTTACTACATTTTTTCACATAACATTAGCTTCCTCATAAACATCCCAAATCTTAAGATCTTGTAGCTTACTTTTAAATTTATTATTATTATTATTATTATTATTATTATTATTATTATTATTATTATTATTATTATTATTATTCAATAAGTACCCCCATCTAACCCTAGGATAATATTTTAGTTTATTTTTCATCTTCTAACCCTTCATCTTAAAATCCAAAATTAGTTGTTGATGTTAAGTACTTATCGAATGATTTTGGTTTAGAGAATTTATATAAACTACTTATATTAAGCCACATAATATAAGATTCTCTCCTCTAGTTATCACTTGAATTGATGCTTGCATAACTATCATTCATCACTTCATTTACATTAATGGTATTTTTTAGGAATATTTCACCTCCTCTTTCAATTTCAAACAAGGTTTGTTGACTATACACCTTGTGTGTATCATTTGATTTGATGATAACAAATCTTATGTAATAGTAACTAATTATTTATTTGTAGGATAAATTATCAACATTAATTATTATGAATGTTATTCTTAATTTATATTTATATTGATGATAAACATATATTTTTGAAGCTACTAATTATTTATTTCAAGTGTTTCAAGAAATTCACCAGACTCAGCTTGCTTAGTCAAATCATGAAAGTCATATGAGCTTGGACTTGGGCAATTTGGAAATTTTTATAGGATTTCTAATATAAGAAAATAAGAGCTCAATAAAATAAAATTAATGGTTTAATCATTTCAAAATAATTTATTTAAATTTCTTCCCACTTTTCTACATATAAAAATTGCATTATTCTTTGGTTTATCCATTTTAGATAACATAAACTAAATGTTTGAGTTTAAATATCATTTAATGTGGATTAAAGAAAGATAAATTAATTTCAATCACTAAATTATTTCCATGCTTAATTACATTATTTATTTATTTATTTCTAGCATGAGAATAAAATTATTCTAAAATTACATTAATTATCCTTTTCTCTCTCCTATCTTTTTATTTTCTCTCATAGCATAATTATTAACCTAATTTTATTTTCGCCGAATTTTTCACTAATTTTTTAATAATAAATTAATTTAGAGTTATTCAAATTATTTCTATAATAATTCCTCCTTATTAAAATTTTAAAAACTCATTCATTTTGAATTTTTTAATTTAATTTATTTTGAATTTAATTTGAAGATTAAAGCCATGTCAATGTAAAATTAATTTTAACCATTTATGGAATGATTTGGCTGACCCTAGAATGATCTATTTCAGCTAATTGGAGTTTAATGGAATTATTTTAAGTTAATTCATGGTTGAATTCAAATAAGTCTTGATTTAATAATCTTTCTTTTTTAAAATTAAATCCATTTTAGGAAAGCCTTTTAGCTAGTCCCCTTTATTAATTTCCATTAAATAAATTTATTCAATTAATTCAATAAATTTCTTAAATTATTTTATCATCATTTACACATGATTTATTGCATTGATTAAAGATTAGATCCATGTTTGGAATGCATTAGCCAAAATTCATCATATTATTATTGATTTATTTTATTAGCTTTTCATTTACTTAACTTTCCTAAATTTGTCTTAAATAATATGCATTAAACTAATATCTATTGATTGAATCCATCCTTGGAAATCCTCTTTGCCATTCCATACAATAAATATGTTCAAATTAAATCAATTTTGAAGTTATTCAAATTCCTTCCCTCCTTGATTATTTCATTAAATTGGATTTGAATCAATAATATTAAATGCATAAATCTCTTTCCCTCTCTTACTTTAGCTGACTTCTTATGTGTTTATTTGGAGATTAATTAAAATGGTTACTATGTGCTCTTGAATTTAAAATTAAAGTTGTTACCAAATAAATATTCCCTCTCTTTATTCATGCTTGACCGAAAATCCTTAGATTTATTCTCTTGGTTTTATTTAATTGGATTGATTAATTTTCTTCACTCCTCACCTCTCTCTCTCTCTCTCTCTCTCTCTCTCTCTCTCTCTCTCTCTCTCTCTATATATATATATATATATATATATATATATATATATATATATATATATATATATATATATATTTCTCTAAAATTAAAAAACTTTTATTTGAATTTATTTTGCATGTGTTCATTTGTTTGAAATCATATACTTTCCTTATTGATTTTTCCCTCTCATTATTTCCCTCTTCTTCTCCTTAGGCTTGGCCAAAATTCTCATGGGTAAAAAAGTCTATTTAAAGAGTGGACTTCATGACTTAATTCCTTTTGATTGTCTCCACCTTGGCCAAACTTATGTTAGTCAATTTCTTGGAGTTAAAGTACTAAGCTCATCTCTCTTATTCAATCTCTCAACTACATTCAAGTGGAGATCTTCCTCAAATCTTTCAAGTCTATTTTATTCCTTAAAAAGTTTACATCAAGTCAATTTATTTCATCACTAACATACAAAGGCTTGAGTAAGAGTATTTATTTTATTTTAATCTTTTCAATCATTGATTTTCTTGGTTGATTTGGATTAAAAGATTTATGGGCTTTATGGTTAAGGTTTTTATATAATCTCTTTTTATTTATCTTCAAGTGATTTTATTTGATTTGATTGATTTGAAATAATATCTTTAAGGCTTCTCACATTTGCTATCTTTTGTAGATCTCATATTCAAAATATTTGTCATTCATGTTATGTAAATTAAAAAGGACTTGTTTTAACACTGGTAAGATTTTCTAATATCCTTTTAATTCTTCTTTCAAGAAACTTCACATCATAGGTCTTTTTTCAAACATATAAAAGACTTGAGTAAGAAAACTTCTTTTATTTATTCTACTGAATACTTGTGTTTATTGGTTTAATTTGAATGAAAAGTTTTATGTGCTTTATTGTCAAAATATTCTCTTGATCTCTTTTCATTCTTCCTTCAAAAGATTTGAAAAACTTTCGCTTAGATTTGATTGAATTGATTTTATATTCAAAAGCTTTCAGAATTTTTTCATTTTTGAAAAATGTTTCTAAATTGATTTTACAAAGCATTAAATTGTTTATTTATTTATTATAAAACTCTTTTGGATTACATATTCATGCAAATGTTTTAATCATCAATGTGTTGATTTCATAGTCTTTCATCTTCTTCTCATTTCAAGTCTTTAATTTTTTTCAAAGTAAAATATTTTTTTAAGACTTGTTTACTTCAAGTGTTTCGTATAAAGTTCATATCATTATTTTAACTTTAATTTAATAAAAAAAATTTTACCTTAAGCTCCCTTTACCCTTTATCTTAATATTGTTTAGTTGGGAGTTGAGTGCAAAATTATTTTAAATTGAGAGTTAGATACTTTCATATTCCTCTTTTTTATTCCTTTGTTGGGTTGTACTTGCCCATTAAGGAAAGTATATTGTTGGGTTATACTTGCCCGTTAAAGAAAGTATGTCATTGGGTTGTACTTGTTAAGAAAAGTATGATGTTGGGTTATACTTTCCTGTGAAGAAGAGTATGAGATATTTGTTGTAATCTTATTTTTGACTTAGTAAATTCCTTGCTTGGAATCCTAGGCGTGGACTTAGGCTAGTTTTTAGGGTTTGACCAACCACGTAAAAATCTATATGTTCTCTTTATTTATTTTCTACACATTACTTTTCTACTATTTATTATTATTATCTTATTTCTCTAAAGCTTTATCATTAAAATTTAAGTTTTTTACAAAAAGATTAAAATTAAGTTCTCTGAAATTACTTTTTAAAAAACCCAATTCCTCCCTCCTCTTAGGTGTCATAGCCATTTAACAAGCTTGTCATTTTGTACTTTACTATTCTACATTACCATCTATAATTTATGGTGTGCAATGTGGTGGGTTGACTTTGATGTGCAGGGAGGCTTTGGTGCATTCAATTTGAAGTGGCTAATGGGTCACCAACAAACAAATAGAAATTTGACTAAAATATATAACCCAATCTTTTGATAATTAGAACTCTCTCTCTCAAGTGACACAAATTTCATGAAATTAAAACCAAATTGTTGAGTAAAAATTAAAAATAATTGATCTTATAATATTTTAAAGAAATTTCATACAATTTTATAGAATATAAAGGAACAAAATATCAACTATAATTACAATTGGCTAATCCAGCACTAAGTTTGACTGACCACAAACACTACTTAAAAAACTTACTATTTGGTGGAGAAAAATAAAAAAAATAAAAATTTAATATAATATAAAACCTTAAAAACACTTTATAATAAGAATTACTAAAAGGATAAATTTATACCTCTCACAATTGTTGCTTGTGTAAGAACAAATCACCAAATCTTTTATTATATTTGGTCAATTATCAAACCTTCACTAATGGAGAAAATTCTTCCAATTCATTCAAAATGACATTAACTTAATTCCACAACACAAAATGAAATTTTTCATACAACTTACACACATTCAATTGAACTTGGAGGGAATGGTCGAATTGTGGGGAAAAAGAGAAGGAGAGGTTAGAGGAGGTGGGTCTGCCCACTCATTTCTTAACTCCTCTCTCCAATGTATACAATCTTCTTCATGAAAACTTAATTATAATAAATTAATTCTTATAATTTCAATAATTTTTCCACACTTAATATAAATTACAATAACATAATTCTTACACAAACATGGCATATAATTAACATAATATGAAAATGACTAAAAACTCTAATTTTTT
The DNA here is from genome assembly GCA_021442155.1 of Cymbidium sinense. Classification (NCBI taxonomy): domain Eukaryota; kingdom Viridiplantae; phylum Streptophyta; class Magnoliopsida; order Asparagales; family Orchidaceae; genus Cymbidium; species Cymbidium sinense. Next base: position 16,842,870 of record CM038225.1, read on the forward strand.
CATGCATCATTCTTCTTTATTGCCTTTTACTCCTTCTAAATGAATCTCCATGCTTAGCTTCAATTTTTCTTTCTTAAACTCTTGTGATTGGGCCTTTCTATACTACGTGGCTTGTCCTAAGCCTCAAAGAACTCTTATCTAAATAGTTATAGTCCATGTAATTTACTGTAAGCTCAGGTGCTAGCTTCTTGAAATCCTCTCTAATCAACTAAGTGTCATCTATATGTGGCTTGTTCTTCCATCTAACAAAGAATCTATGAACTCTAATATGATTTACCTCATCTATGATGTTGTGGTCAACCTTAAAGAATGAATGCTAGTTTGGCACTTACAAATAATGATTTTAATTTCTTGCAAAAGATTTAACCTACACATTTGGAGATTAGCTAACTCCTCTAAGTAATATTAAACCTTTCACATTAAAAAACATATTTAATAAATATATATTTTGGGAATTTAAAAACATAAGCATTCTTACATATTTTATTAATACTCTTAAATAGCCTAGCTTGTAGTTTTATAAATTTAATGGATGCATATCTCTCTAGATGGTTTCAAATTGACACATAATCTCTCGTATTAAATTTTTAAAAACTTTTATCTTTATTCTTTGTTTAGCATATTTTTAATTAGTGACTTCCACTTGATGTTTAACATTTCATGAAGGCTTTGAAAATCTTTTACCAATGTAAATGTAAACTCAAAAAATGCATATGCAAGAATGTCAGAAAGGTCAATGGGTTGTTCTACATTAATGTTGTAGACTATTTAAAAAATAGGATATTTTATTTATTATTTAAGTAATAGTTTTATTGTAAAATGGTGTGGAATCAAAAAAACACTTTAAATAAGGTGTTAAATCCTATTTATTCTATTTTTATGTCTAAGGGAAAATATGAAGGGATAGGACTCATTAAATCTAAGTCAGAATTAGCTCCCATGTAGTAGGAGAAGATATCATGATTAATTAAAGTTTGACCTTTTTCTTCTAATTAGGAATTGATTATCTCTCAAAAATAGGATTATGTGGAGAAATAAGTCCTTCTTTAATTGCTAGTATTACAGAGAATAGTTTTTTTATACTTTCATTATGTTTAAATACATATGTGTTGTCTCAACCATAATAAATCACATAAAGATCTTAAATCCATACTCTATTTAATAGGATGTGCCATATTCATAGGTAGAACATCACACCAAATGCTATCTAAATAATTATTTATCTTTGTTAGCATAAGACACCTAGAAGTAATGGGTAATGAGGTATGATTCATCTAACTCACATGAAATGAATTCGGATGAAGTTCTAGCTTTAGATGTACCCTAAAAAGAGTGTATGAAAAATACATTCATAGGATCACCCCCATTTATCATAAGCTTTCATCACTTCTTCTTACAAATCACGTACATGTTGGAAATATTTCTAATATTTAAATTTTTATCTCTAGCTACTAGAATGCATGTAATAATACTCACATTATTTCCCATGTGGTCTAAATCCTCATTAAAAAGATGGTGTCATAAATGTCCTTAACTAAATCATCTACACCATTTTCCTCTTCTTCTATCTCATTCTCTTCTAAATACATGATTTCTGTTTTACATTGATTTCACATATGACCTTTCTTATGACACTTGAGACACATTACTTCCTTAGTCTTAGATGTTGATTCACGAGCACTCTTATTAGGCTAAGGTTAGTGGGTGAAGGTTCAGGTCTTTGATATGATGAAGAGATTAAATTCCTATACTTTTCTAGGAGCAAAGCATCTTCAAGTGTCTCCTTAGCCTTAGATGTTGATTCATGAGCACTCTTCGTGAAGGTTTAGGTCTAGTTGTAGACCTATGGCTAGGATAAAGGGTGATTGATAAAAGGAATTTGGCCCATTTGATCAGATGAAGAGATTAATTTCCTATGCTTTTCTAAGAGCAAAGCATAGTGGAAAGCATCCTCAAGTATTTTTGGGTCCTATAACTCCATCTCATTTCTAATGTCACTCTTAAAACTAATGATGAATGTTTTGGCTAACTACTTATCCTGATCAATGTAATTGGTCCTCACTATTTAATTATCAAATGTGTTCATACACTTTATTGTTGAACCCAAATTTATTTGTGGAGTGAAGCAAGGTACTCAAAAAATAAGGATATGGAAAATAGAGATATATGAAATAAAAGAAGTGTAAACGATGCTATTAATTTTATTATTCAACCATCATTTTAATACAAGTATGCTTATTTTAGATGTAGTTAAAAGAGCTCGAGGCCCTTGAAATGAATCTCACTCCCTTAGAAAGACTCTCTATTTATATGATTCACGGAGAGATCATTACTTATGCCAAATATACATAAGGTAAGTTAAAGACAGAGAAGACTCGCCAATGTGGAGTGAATATTCATCAATGAGTGGTGAGTTCTCGAGCAAGGTTCCTTTAATTTATTAAGTTTAACTGATCCAATGTACATTCTAGATGATTATTGAGTATACACCTTATGTATCTCACCATTTCATTCAATCAAATTAAACCTTATATAATAAGAACTAATTATTTCTTTATAGGATAAAATATCCACATTAATCATTATAAATGTTATTCTTAATTTAAATTTATATTTATGATAAATATATGTTCATGAATCTACTAAGTATTTATTTCAAGTATTTTATAAAATTCACTAGACTCAAGTTGCTTAGTAAGATTGGGAAAGTCATATCAGCTAGACTAAGGTAGTTTGAGAATTTTTTAAGACTTACAATAATGAGATAAATATAAGCTCAAAAAAATAAAGTTAATGGCTTAATCATTTTAATATATTTTATTTAAACTTATTCATATTTTTCTACAATGTAAAATTACATTATTATTTAAATATTTAGACTAATTAGATTTGTTTAAATTAATTCATATCTTCTCTAATCTGATCTCCCATAATTTATTCATGATCAATTGCATTAAATGGAGATTCAATCCATGTTTGAAAGCCATGTGGCAGAAAATCCTTCTTGATTTTTCTTGATTTATTTTATTATTTTTATTTCTTGTAACTTACATTAATTTTTCTAATTAATCTTAGTTAATTTAATTTATATTGATTGAATCCCACTTTTGAATCCTTTCTTGGTCATTCCTACATGCGATTGACTTAAATTCAAAATTATTTTGAATTAATTTCTTATTTCATCACTTGGCTTATTTTAACTGAGTTATTTATGCTAAATGCATTTTTGTTTCCCTCTATTTACCTTTGCTTAACCACTCCTTAACTATATTGAGTTAGATTCAAATTATAGTCATGTGGTTAATTATTTGGACTCAAATTTTCTACCAATCATGCTTGGTCAAAAATCAATGGAATTTATTCTTTTGATTGTATTTGATTGAATTGATTAATTTCCTTCTCTCATATCATTCTCTCCTCTCTCTATTGGCTAAAATTCAAGCATCTTTGTTTGAATTTAGCATGTGCTAATTTTTTAAAATTCAAATACTTTCCTTATTAATTTTTCCATCTCATTATTTCCCTCCTATTCTCCTTTGGCATAGCCAAAATTCTCATGATCCTAACTCTATTTAAAGAGATGATCTCATGACTTAATTCCTCTTCCTTCCTCTCTCTAGGCTGACCCTTGCAAAATCTTTTCTTGAAATGTCTCTTGAAGATTAAGTGCCAAATCTATTTTTTTATTGGAATCCTTTGGTTGAAATCTTGCAAATTATTTGGTTGATTGAAAGTGCTAATAAATTGGCATCTCTCATTGCATTCTTGCTTGGCCAAAACTCACTTTGGTGCTTTCTCAAGCTTTGGAAAAAATCAACTCAAGTCTTTCCCTCATTTCTTACATATTTAAGAATTTTTGTAAGAGTTTTCAATCCATTATATGCTTTTGACTTTTAGTCTTTCAATTGTTTGATTTAGATGAACAGGAGTTTGATGAAGTATTGTTAAAGTTTTCTTGCTAAGCTTTTTCATTCTCAGCTCAAGTGATTTGAAAAATAATTTATTTTTATTAGATTGAAATCATTTTTGTCTTTCATGTATTATAGCTTTCATATCATAAAAAGTTTTATAAAGTTACATTGACTCATAATAGGATCTCATGATTTTTTATTTCAAAGTAATTTTACAACTAAGGAATTTCATTAGCTTGTTTACTTGAAAGAATTCATTGCACAAGCCTCCTGGATTACATACTCATTCAAATATTTTAATTATCTATGTTATTCAAAATCTTACAGCTTTTCAAGTTCTTTAATTTCAAGTTCTCATTTCTTTTAAGGTAAAATAATTTCTTTTAAGACTTTTTTACTTCAATTATTTCATAAATAGTCAATATTATTATTTTAACTTTAATTAAATAAGAAATTTAATTACTTTGAGCTCTCTTTAATATCTATCTTAATATTATTTTATTTGGGGGCTTAAGTGCAAAATCTTTTTAAATTTAGAGTTAGATACATTGTATCTTTTCTTCTTTTGTTTTCTTGTACCTTGTTGGGTTGTATTTGCCTATGTAGAAAAGTATGTGTTGGGATTGTACTTACCGATGTAGGAAAGCATGTGTTGGGATTGTACTTGCCTAATACAAGAAAGTACAGGAGATGATTGTAATCATATTTTATTAAGTTAATTCCTAGTCAGGGTGATAAGGCATGGATGTAAACTAGTTTTTTGGGTTTGGCCGAACCACATAAAAATTATTGTGTCATCTGGTTTCCTTTACTGTGCTGTACTTGACTTTACTTTGGTTGTTTGTTGCATTATTATTTTAAAATACCTAATTCACTCCCCTCTTAGGTGTCATAGCCTCTTAACATTTGGTATCAAAGCCTCAGCTCAATTTATGGCTTAACATCTTTGAGTTCATCATTATGGCACTTAAAGTGAATCATTACTCTTTTGATGATAAAATTTATTATGCACCTAATTTTGATAAAACTAATTTTGATATTTGAAATTTTAGATTCTCATGACTTCTACAAAGTATTGATTCTAGAATGTGGTATATTTGTTTAAATGGTAGTTTATCTTCTACTTTAAAAATTGATTGGATTCTTTTAAAATAAAAGATAATTTCATATTTTTATAAGATATCTCTTCTTGATGAGTTTTCTTATTTATTATATTTTAAATCTAGAAAAGATATACTTGATGCTCTCGCTTTGTTATATAGTTATGATTGTAAGATTGGTGAGAAGGAGTCCTTACATGAAAAGGATATTCTTATTGAGAAAGTCCACAAAAAAAAATTCAAATCCTCAAGTGCACACCTTTGGTACTAAAAAAGGTAAGAATAGAAATAAGAAAAGCAAAGGAAAGAAGAATGATGAAAAATTTTAAGAGAGCCTTATAGTGCTTGCAGAAAAAAGAAGAAAAGGGCTTCCAACTACACTTAATTTATCCACCCTTGATTCTCAATCTAATTTTGAGGATGACCTTGAGGTAAACAATCTATGTTATGAAGAGTTTTCTAGTTTCTTTGATGTAGTAGATGTTTATAATAAATTAAAAAATACATTTCCACTAAAAGAAAGTCTAGAAGTTTTAAAGTAAATCTTGACGCATTGATGAAACAAAATGAGTCACTTTTATTATATGCTCAAAAATCTCATAATATGATTTTTTTCTTGAAAATGAAATGTCTTCATTGAATATCAAAGTAAATGATTTGCTAGGTGATTTATCTAGCACCTCTACATCCAACTATCATGATGAGTGTTTTCAAATTTTAAATATTAGAAGATGAAAATAAAGTATTACAAAATGAGTTATTTTCTAGAAGTAAAGTTGGAGATGATTTAAGTATTGAGATTGAAAGTTTAAAAGATGAGAATACTAATATTCGAAGTAAATTAAAGGGCATAGCATTATCTTCTACAAGTTTTAATAAGTACTATTCAAATTATTCACATACTTTAAATAATTGTACTTCTCACAAGCATGTTAGTTCATTCTCTAAAATTAAACTTAGAAGTTATAATTCATTTATGCATGCTTTTTCTAAAGTGACTTATACTTATTATTGTATGCAAGGTCATGTTTCATATGTTTGTTCATTTTAGAGATCCACACAATTAAATGCTTCATCTTCATATATTTGGATTCCCAAGGGAACTAGCTTGCATTGCCCATCATCTACTTATTCTAATATTTATATTGCTATTAATGTTAAAAGATCCAAGCTTGCTTGGATACCGAAATCTAGAAAATAAGATTGAATTGCAGGTTTGTCTTTATGAAGGATCGATTAACCAAAGTGATGCAGGTATACAAAAGCAATATTAAAATGCCCAAAGGTATATATTTAAGTTAATATAAAAAATAAATGGTATGAGGTAACACCTTTTATTTTTATAGTTTATCCCTTTCTTATATGTTTTAAAGTCCTTAAACTAGGTATGTTTTATCCATGCTTAACTAATCTATATAAGCTTCATGTTCTATTTTTTTCTTAAATGAATGAATAGTTTCAAAACATAATTTGAAAATATTTTTGTAAAGCCCAAATTTCACATATTGTTTGGTTTATTTCAGCTTTAATATTTTGATAGGCTTTATGAGTTTGATAATGTTTTTCCAAATAATATTGTTATTTATCATTATTTGTATTCATAATTTAAAATTTCTTAAAATTCATGATAAGTAAACTCAATATACATTTAATAATCATAAACTTATTTAGTTTTCTATTTAGGAGATCAAATAATTTATATAATTAGCATTATGATTTTTATCAGTGAATTGATTGCAATCATGCTTATTTAGCACATGTTATTTATCCCTAAAAAATATCCTTTTGGAAACTCTCCACCATCTTTATTATGATGGGTAGGAGTATGCTTTTCATGAGGCAGATTGATAAATATTCAATCATATTTCCCCTAACATTATGCTAGGGTTTATTTACATCTGGGTTTTACTTTTGATGAATGCAAGCATTCATAATAATTATCTCTCTTATTGCACTAAGAGAGCACTCTTGATTAAGATTGGAAATAAATGTAGCTCTGATATGAATCGATGTGTAGTGGTGTGTGTGGCTTGGGATAGATGACTGTCCAAGGGAAATAAAAGGGTAGTATTGATCAAGATCCCATTATTGTGTCATCCCAGGACTGCTATTATTCCAATCTACCAACATTAGAGGGCTATTAGGCATAATGTCCAGAGAATATGATTAGCAACCATGGGTTGCCACATTTTAGATATTTCGAGTAGGCTAGAGTTTTAGTACATGGGTTGTGGTGTATGGATGTTCGCATGTCGAATAATTAAATAGATTGAACTTACATTTATATGAAAACTAGAAGATAGGGGTGTTCGAATGACGAACAAGTAGATTGGGCTTACATTCCTTAGGAAATTCCAAGAATGAATGTTTGCATGGAAAACAAATAGATTGGGTTTACATCTCTTCCGAATGTCATATGCATATAAGTTGTTCGCATAGCAAACATATAGATTAGACTACATCTCATTGGAATGCCATATGGATATAGGTTGTTCACATGGCAAACATATATATTGGACTTACATCCATTTAGAATGCTATATGGATATAGATTGTTCACATGAAGAATGCATAGATTGGACTTACATCCATTTGGAATTCCATAGGGTGTTCGCATGGCGAACAATTAAATTGGACTTACATCCCTTGGAAGGCCAATAAATTTTTTAGGGGTGTCTGCATGGCGAACATAAAGGTTGGCAAGCACATTTAACAAAAAAGGGCAAAAATTTTGACTAGGCTCCATCAATGTCTAACACACTTTTTAGTTCTAGTCAGTTACAAAATTAATGGTAAAAATAGTAATAAGTGATCTTTTTATCCAACATAATAACTATTTTGATTCAGTGACCAGCGCTTAGGTGCCACATGTGGAGCATTACATCTCTGGTCGTAAATTTTAGAAAACTGAGAGGTTAGAGCCTCAACACTATCAACTTAGCACTGTGGCATTGGGTCTAGTCTATAAATAAGACTACTATATTGAAAATTTTTTATTCTAAAGATTAGTTCCTTTCTAGAGTTCTTTTTTCTTTTCCCTTATTAGCTTCCATCCTACTCTGAGAAAGTCAATATGCCAATCAAATACTTCATTAAGGAAAGAAGAGAATAACTGTCAACAACTCTAACAAGTTTGTTAGTGTGGAAATAGAGAAAGGATACCACCATGATCTCATCCACAAACATCTCATCTTAGAGAGGAGTTTCTACAACCCATGTGATAGTATGGAAAAGATCATCTATGAGCGTGGTTGGGAGAAACGGGCATATGACAACAACTCTTGTTCCTTTCCTGTGGTGCGAGAGTTCTTCGCTAATGTGAACGAGCACCAGAATAACTGGGTTTTTGTCTCAGGAAAACTAGTAAGTTTCAATAGTAGTATTATTAATGCATATTACCTTTATAAGATGTTTTATATGATCAATATCTCTTTTAGTATAATTATCATCTCTATCTTGATAAAATTTATAATTTTTTCACTATTAAGCATTCCAATATCCCGTGGAAAAGTGAGAGAAAAAGATTATCAATTTTTTTGTAATCAGCCTCACTACTGAGGACAAAGCTTGGCACTATTTTATTTCTTCCAAGTTAATGTCCATTGACAATATTATTGAGGTGACTAGGGATAGGGCCATTTTGAATTATGCGATTCAAAAGGGCATTACTATGGATGTAGGGAAGATCATTTATAATTTTATTTATAAAATGCATAAGTGTAGTACTACTATAGGTTATGATCATTCTTCTTTAATTTATTCCATGCGTGTTGTGGCAGGTGCACAAAGGGATTATGATGAAATAATTTTAATTTAGAAGGCTCCTCCTACTAACAGAGTAAGTGAAGGATTTTTCTCAAGGAGTGGAGTAGGAGAAAGCTCATGTGCTCCTCGGTCTGGACCTAAATCCTCCAAGACCTTAAACGAGTAACTCCAGGAAATTGGAGGACAAGTCTCAAATTTAAGAAAAAGAGTTGACAAAACTAGCCGACAGCAACAGGAACTTGGGAAGAAATTTGACCACCATATGGGTTAGCAGTAGCAATAGTTTTCATACATGGTTGAGTTTAACTTAGTATTTATTCATATGTTTAAAAATTGTGGCTTTCATATGGGTCAGGGTCAAGCTTCATTTCCTGTGGTGCTTTAATATCACCTTTATGTGAGCACCCCATCGAAGCTAGAAGAAGAAGAGGAGGAGGAGGATGACGATGATTATGACTATTAGATTTCTCCTTCTTTTTATTATTATTTGTATTTTATCTTTCTTCTTCTCTTTTATTTATTTATTTATTGTGAAACATTTTTGTAATAAATTTTGGTGATAATAAAAATGTCTTTATTTCTATGCTTTGTATTTGTCTCAATTATATGGAATGCACCCAGAATTAAAAGCTTAATAATAAACTTTTCGTTCAAAATGAACAACAATGAGGGCCTAGCACCTTGGCACCATTAGTTGAAAGACATTAAGTCCAAAACCTGAGAACTCAGCACCTCAACACTACATAGATTGTACTACAATGTTGTAGATGTGACTTGGGCTTAATATTAGAGAGATTAGTGCATCTTCATTATAATATGAGCACTTTGGCAGTATGAGTTGGGTGCCAAAGGTTTAATTTCTCAAGAGCGCAATGCCTTGGTGCTAAAATATTAGTTCCATGGAGCTATCAAATGAATCTCTAAAGTTTAATTCTTTTGAGAATTTAACGTCATGACATTGGAACATCAAATTCTTGGTGCTATTGGATGCACACCTAAGGTTCAAGATTCTTGATGACTCAGTGCTTCGACATTAGAACCTCAACGCCTTGGCATTGCTTCATCAATGCCTAATATTCAATACTTTTTGGGGGAAAATTGAAATTTTGGCAGCATAATGCCTTAGCAATGCTAGGTTTCATGATCTTTAGTGTGAAGCACCCTTCTACTTTATCTCAAATCCAAGATCAAAGAAAGAAAAAATTTGTTTCACACCAAAACCAAGTTTGACAGTGGAATGTATTTCGAGATTTAGCACCTCGGTGTTAGAAAAGTAGTGCTAGGCACTATTCTAAATAGGTTTCTTAATCTTATAATCCAAGAGGGTAATGTTGAAGCACTAAAGTATAACACTATACCACTACAAGTAAGATACTAACTAAAGAACTTAGCACGATGAGACTGGGTTTTGCCGCTTCGGCACTATGAGGTGGAGCACCAAAGACATCATTTCTGAGGGCTCAACTTCACAGCATTACGAATTGATGCCTCAACGCCGTAGAGCAAAAACCTTATTCAACAATTTTTAATAGAAATTTGATAGAATAACACTTTGGCAATGCTATATTTTATGGTGTTTTAGTGCAAGATGCACTCTTTTCCCTTGTTCTAGATCAATAGAGGGAGGATTTTCATCTCGCATCAAAACCAAGTTCAATGCTGGAAGTCTTCAAACATAAAACTTGATATTCTCGTGCCTAAAATATGTTTTAGCAAAATTGAATTCTTTTCCCTTACTCTAAATCCAAGATCATTGCAGGAAGCCTTCACATTTCTCTACAGATCTAAGCTTAATGATGAAATTTTTAGAATTCTCTTTCAAGGTGGGGAAATTGTATAAAAGGATATTTTCAAGAATCTTTGCCTATAGTTAATGACAGTCGGCTTCAGTCTTGTCTTATGTGATAGGAAGACACCCTCATATAATGGCAAGAAATGCTCTGTGGAGAGAAGAGAGTGCGGGAGAATATTGGCATTAAGACTGAAAGAAAAAAAAGGGAACAATGGAAGATCGGAAGAAAAGGAAAAAAATAGAGTGGACAGGCCCCCATCTTCTTATAGAGGTTTCGAATAACCATTCCAATTTTTTTTAGGCAGTTTTCCAACCTTTAACCATTTGTCCTCTTCCCCTATAGGAGGTTGTCCCTGTCGGGGAAGTAGATGGCGGGAAGGGTTAGTTTTCTTCCTTTTAAAATTGAAGGCCATCGCAACAGCACGTAGGCATTAGAACTACAACACTACGATGACACTATATTGCTTAAATAGATAACTGGCAAAGGTGGTTATCCTTCTTAAAGCCATAACAACAGCTAGGCACCAGGACTATAGTGTTGTGGCTCTCTAGGTCAAATTTTCTATTTTATTTTATCATTATTTTTTAGATGCAAAAAAAAAAAAATTGCCCTCCAATGAATGTGTCATGTCGATTAGATATAATGTATTAATTATTTTCTTATTTATTTATCAATAATTATATGAAGCAATATGATAGGAAGAGAGAGAAAATAGTCTTTAAAAATCTCTAATCACTTTCATATATTATATGAGACAGTGACACAAAAGAGGTTTAAGCTATAAATAATTAGCTTGAATTTCTTTAATACAAATAAAAGTTGTATGAGCTCTATGGGCCATAGTAGACTACCTCTCTTGAGCTTCATGGAGATGATGAATGATAGCTTCCTAGTCATAGACTAATGAACAAAAAACTCTATTCAGGTTTGGACACGTGAGTGTCCATCTTTTATAATTTGTTTGACCATAAATCTCCTCTCTAATAAATATTGTCTCCTTAGCTGAAACTCTCTCAATTCAGTAGACATGTCGAGGAGCGAAATCTGTGCTATAATAAACTATCTCTAGTAAGATCTCAAAGCTCTAAGATTGTATTTGAGATCTTGGCGAACTAAGAAAACTTGATGCTATGTAGCGTTGAATGAGATCTCTGTTGTAGTGATTATATCTAACAAAATCTTCTGATAAGTAGTGCCTAACAAGAATAATTCAAACTCAACATCTTTCCACTAGGATTCTCAAAGCTATAGCTCTCCTGCTTCAAGACCCAAAGTAGTAGCACAATCTAATAAAAAATTCACTTCCACACAAAAGCTAGAAAGCTCAGGTAAAACTTCTGAGTCAACACTCAGAAGTAGGTGGCATAGTGCTATCACTATATGACATTGGCTCTTTAAAGAGTCATAGTGTAGTGGATCTGAAGGCTTAGGGCATATCCTGAAGATAAAGCATGTGATCTCTAGACTAGATAATTGCCTCTGAACTATATAACTCACATTGAGAATAGGGTGGCTTTCTGCACAAAAGTCAACATCTAAGGAATCATCTAGTGCAGCACACACTATCACCTAAGTTAAATCTGATAAGAGCAGCTTGTGGCTAGCCATCAAAGTGTCAGATTCCTCTATATATGTGTCATCTAAATGATCACTAATGATAGGCTGAGTAGATACTAAGGAAGCCACACTAGCATCCATCGATAATACTAAGGTGACATCACTCTCCATCTATCCTACGAGTGGCTCAATTGCTACTAGTGAGACTGGAATATAAGTAGAGTCATCTATCTCTACTACTCTTATATTATAACCAGTTAACAAAAGACTATGGATATATCTATCACATCTCTCATGGATGGATCAAGCCTCTCATCATCGCTTCCTACTACTACCCCACTCATGTGATGATCTCTTAGGAGCATGAGTCGCATGTCGGGGGGAATGCAAATGTCATGCTAATCTACCTCTCTCCAATTTGTGATTATATCTATGAAAGCTTAACTCAAAGAAGGAAGAGAAGGTATGGTGGATCCATAGTAATCATAAGTGACTAACTCCTGTATAAGTTTCCTATGGGGCCACAAAGAAACCAAAATTAGTCCCTAGGTGATGTGAGAAAGCCTATACATAGAAGCTATAGCTAAACAAATAGATAATGGAAGTGTCCCCAAGGAATGAGTATCTACTATATCCAGTATCTATGGTAGTCCATATACAAGTGTAGCCTAAGTGAATCCATACTACCTAGGCACTCTATTAGGACTGTATCCTTCTAATCACAAACTCATGACACTAGTAATAAAGCCAAGTAGGTCTTAGCCTAATGAAGTATTTTGCTATGCATCTATATCTTAGCTTTGATAATATTAAGGGTGTTTCTCTATTAGTAAGAAATTTAAGGATCTTTATCCCAAACTCTGAACAGGCAAGCTATGAAATGATGATCTATGAATGATAAAAAAATTATCTGTCATTTGTCATGGAGCAAACATGAAAGTTTGGATCTGATTCTTGTCTAAGGTGAATGAGGCCCTACTTAACTGTCTAATCAGAGGGAATCACTGCTCTCTGAAGAAGGGTGGTATCTTAAGACTACTGAAAGCTCTTGAAATATATGCATAAATTCATCCAGGTAAGTAGTGCTAATGAGTATCTGCATCATAGTGTCATGAGTTAATCATAATTCTCACTCTATCTAATCTACAATATAAGTAGGCTAACGATGTAGGTGCTAGTGTTACTCTCTCATCACGATAAAGCAAACTGTCCATCAAAAGAGTGGAAGGGCAAAAAAGTCAGCTCTGACTGAAAAACACAAAATAGCACAACTAAGTGTCAATGAATGCCACTAAAGATAGCTCCACGTTAATGTCCCATGCTAGGATACATCAAGAATTGGCTCTTCCTTGAGACTTGAATCTGGTACTTAAGGACTTCTCAAATGAATGAAATCCCGTGTCAAATGGATCATCCAATCATGCAAAATGAGATAAACATACTATTAAATTTTGGAAACTCTCAGACCATGTGTCTAGAGTAACATTGTCCCATTTCTTACAACCTAATCTCCACTATCTAAATAGTCTTTGAGAGTTAGTTAGAGGATAATGGAGGACTAAAGAATATACATAATTGTCTCTCTTACGGTGGCCAGCTACCTGACATTGAAAGAGCTCATGATAAGGAGGAATGCACTCCTCATAAGGAATGCTTGTAACAAGGAGGCCTGCTATATTCTACATGTCTACAAAGGTGACTATCATCTAATGTGGGCCAATCTAGTAAGTATTGGTGGTTCCATCCCAAAGTTCTACTATGCTCTAGGTCCAAGTAAATGCAAGATAGTTGTAGTCAAAAAAATGATACATAGACTGCATGATATATGCCAGCTCTTTTAAGGATTTCACCATGCATCTATAGATGATGGTGTGACCAGTATACATAACCATTAACAGCTAACAAGGGTGTGCCAAACAATAACTTTGGGTCCTAATCTTCTGTCTCATGATATAATATGCGATAACCCAAAAGCCTTACTATGCTTACAAAAGGAGCAATATCTATAACTAGCTGAAGTACATCATAATCCCCAAAGCCAAGGTGATATGTGACCCACTCTAAAGGAACATCATGACTGTGTTCAGCTTTAAATTGATCACCCAATTAGTAAGATCATGATCTGATGGAAGCTGTGAATCAAGAGGTAGAATGTATGATGATCGAGCAAACGAATCCTTAAAAATATCTCTGCCCATTAACATATCCTGATGCCATGATAGATGATTCTATAGTTTGATTGAATAATGTGGAACATGGACTTCAATAGTGGCCCATATATACTCTTAAGTGGACTCAATAAAAATCATATCATCATACCTTTTCCAAGTAAATATTATAGCCAATCTGTAGTAAATATGGACAAGAGAAGCATATAAATTTTATTGGCATTATAAAAATTGGTAATATCTAAATTTAGAAATGTGTTACACTTGTAGGCTTTGATTTAGTCTTCTCTTGTTTCACAGAGTTTAAATTTATATTTAGCTTTTATCCTCCTATGAACATATTGAAGCTAAATTTATATTTTGGCCCACCCCTTTTGGGTATGTTGGTTATATTTAGACTTAGATCCTATCCATATGGACATGTTTATCAGAAATTTTAATTGGAACATCACACAGATCTTAGAAGTACTTATTTATATAATCAAATACATCATTAAGGGATAAATATAATATCTTGGAAGATAATATATATTACTCTATAATGAATTTAGTTACTTAACAAGGACTCCTAAGGCTGATGGGTCTTTGATGTACTAGAAACTTTTCTTCTAAACTACATGGAGAAATAGAACAAGATTTATTTTAGTACAAAGTTCATAAATTTATATAAGGGAAAGGCCCTATGGTTAATTACAACATAGAAATGAAGGATCTCTTTCTAATAATACACTTGATTAAAGAAATAGACTTATATTTCTATACAATTTAATGATTGACTTAAAATAATGGTGATTTGGAAATTTAATAGGGAATGCTTCAAAGGGGAAGAGGTCTTTTCAGAATCCAAATTTAAAAGTAGGAAATGCTTTTAGATACTAGGAAGTCTAGCAAGAATTTCAACTAACCTATCTTTGGGATTTACATTTTTGAGATTAAATTCATTATGATTTGAATGATCCTTTTATTAGAAATCTAGCATATAGATTCTAGCAGCATAAGATTATAGAAAAGCTTAGTAGTTGAAGACTTACTCCAAAAGGATACTTCAGAACCTAAGTCTACAAGTGCTTCTAATATAAATCAAAGGCATGTCATAATTTAATTTTGTGTGAATTATTGGTTCTTCCACTTAGTTGAAGAAATGAACCTATCCCTGACTCTTCTAGACTTATCACCCACCTGGAAGGGTTTCCAGCTAACACCACCTAAGAGATTTTGAAAACCATAAGTCTAGTCTTATGTATGTAAGATGGCTAGGCTATTACATTTTGGAAGGAAGTTAAGAGCCTAACTCACTCCCTAACCCTATGATAATGCTTGTCATGTTACACAACTAAATAATACAACAAATTTCTTCTTTATGGGTTGCCACCTGAGCTTTACCCTTATATAGCCTAGCCTAGAACTAAAGGTTTTGATTATTGGGGTATTTCTCCAAGATCATCACCTTCTTCATGGACCTCCACAGGTTTCACACAGGACCTTCAACTAGTAGAGTCAGCTCTTATTATTCTCAAACCCCATAGATTCTAACCTAATTCTAGGTTCCAATTACATTTTGAAAATTCAAAATAATTTTCTAATCCCTAAAAAATAAATGTTAAGAAATGCACACAACACACCAATAATTTAAATTTTAAACATATGGGATTAGCATTAGTTGCTTGCCAAGCACACATATCCTATTGGGCTATAATTATGGAGTTAAGCAACACCTACAAGTAAATAACATTGGTTATATTTTTTTATTATAGTGGTCCCTCTAAGCACAACCCTCTGTAGAAAAAAATGTTAGCCTTAAAAGAATACTCTATCATCCAGACTAGTGGGCAAAATATCCTAGCCATCCAATCTAAAATATTACACCACAAAATAAGAAAAAGTACCACATCATTGAACATCATAGATCATCTGCCTAACCTAAGTTTAGGATCAGTGACTTAATAATCTAGTGTATGAGAAAGGGGCTTGTGTGGTATGGCTGCATTAGGCCATTTAAGTTTAAGTTTAAGTTTAAGTTTAAGTTTAATTTAATTTAAAATTTAATCTTTACTTTTCATAATCTCGTTTCATAGGTATGTGCCATTATGAAACAAGAGGTTTGAGGCATCAAGACCTTATTCAGACTAGTAGCCCTGCGACCGCGTGTGTCCAAACTATATATCATATGATAAGTAATTTTGAAAATTTATATTTTCATTTGGTTTCTTTTATTTTATTAAAATTTAATCAATTTTTCAATGGATGGTTTTAATTTAAGTGACATAACTGATTTATTATTTTATTCCCATTTTTAGGTTATTTTATCTTAAAGTGAAATTTAAATTTTAAAAAATAAAAAATAAAATAAATTCCACTTTGGGTGGAACCCATTCTATTCAACAACCTAATCCTAGTAGAATGGGATTTTTTATCCATTTTAGAGGTAAAACTAAGATCCTAAGTATCTTAATTAATCTCTTTCAAATTCATTTGAATAATTTATTTTAAGTTTGGTTTAATTTAATGTCAAATGATTTGATTCATTTATATTTTATGTTATTCAATTTTTTTCTTATTTAAAATGTATATAGTTTCACAATTTAAACTTATATTTAACCTTATATTTCTTTTTATGTGAGGAGAGATCAATTTTGATTTTCCATGGTGAGTGCCACCCTTGGAGGCTAGCTCTAAGGGGTGGTCAACTGATTGGCATGAGCCCTTATCAGTTTAGAATGAAGAGGTGGATGTCGCATGGAGGAGGGAAATGAGATTTGGCTTATTTGCATGGATTTCCCACTTTCTTGTCATGACTACACCTCATCTCTTATGATTTCACCTCACATGACATAAATTGGCTTTTTTACACCAGCACAACACCATTTTAGATTGGTGGTTGATTGAACAAGTCAAACCAACATGAATCATGGGTTAAACACAAATCCCTTTGAGTTGGATTTGATGATTGAGATTAGTTCAATGCCATTTGGATTTAGATTGATTAAAGTGATTTGACTATATTTCTTTTGAGTTTAGATTTGAGTTTTAATCATTTTTTATTATCCTATAGATATTTTTGGAGGTCAATTGATTCATGCCATGTGAGGGTTTGATGTGATTTAAGCTAGATTTGACCCTTTTGACCTATATTTGTCGAATTGGATCTCGTAGGTCAAATGATCTTCTAAGATTTAAATTTAGGCTTAATTTTGTTTATTTGATGATTTATGATGTTTTAAATTGATTTATTTTCTTGGATTTAGAATAGATTTTTATTTTGTTTCAACTTGACCCATTTTGACTTAAATGGGATAAGTTGAGTTCAATTGAGTCAAATGACCAATTTGACTCAATTAAGGCATTTTTAGACTCCAATCATGTTTAATCACATGTGTGGAATGATTTGGAGTGATTAATTTCATTTGTTTGAATTTGATTTCAATTTTGACCCATTTAAACAAATCAGGCTTAATGGGTTAAGTTGGACTCATTTCGGTAAAATGGCCAAATTGGTCAAATTAAACACAATGATTGGTTGGATTATATTTAATTATAATTTTTAAATTATTTTTGGTATTTTATTTGGACTAATTTTGGATTTAATTTGGATTTTAATTTTAATAAGGTTCATTTGGGTTTATTTAGATCAAGTGATCTAGTTAGCAAAAATAAGACCTTATTGGATTTAAATTTATTTGGTCCATGTTTAAACATGTTCATTTTATGATTTTGAGTCTTTGGAATAATTTCATTTCATCAAATTTTTATGGGTTGACCTTTGACCTGATGGGACCCATATAAGTCAACTCTCTATCAAATGGTTGACCATCTTTGACCTTCATTTGGATTTAGTTTTAGGTTATTTTTATTCATGCATTGACTTTATGTTTTTTTTATTTTATTAGAATTTCTCTGAGTTTAGGAGATTTTGAGGTTTTCACCCGTGCAGCCTTAGTGCTCTTCCCTTGACGCTAAGTCAGCCTAACTTTCGCAACGCAGGACTAGAACACTCAAAACTCTTTTGGAGAAGAGAGGTTAGAGTGAGAAAAGCACTTCACTATGTAAAGGAACTTTACAATACAAGAATACTTGGGATCCTTTGATTGTTCCTTCATTGGTTACAAATGAGGTCCCCTATTTATAGCCCTCCCCCTATCCCTAGGAATAATCTAGAAAAGAATATTCTAGAATACAATATTATGTACATGGTTCTAGATCTTTCCATGCCACTCTAGCATATACAAGGGTTCTAGAGTATTCCATACCATTCTAGAGTCCTCTTGAAGCATTCCTCCTCCAAAGCTTTCTGGAATATGGTGGAACCTTCTAGAGTGCTCCAAGTTTTTCCCCATCCTTCTATAATTCTCTAGAAGCTTCCCTCCTTGTGTATGGCTAAGAGAGCATGGTTGATCTCCCTTTATTTAGCTCCGTGACATTCTCTCCCACCTAAACCCGTGATGCCCTCATCACAAGCTTGCATCTGAATTGCCATGGAGTGTCTTCATCTTTAATTGGCCTCACTATCTGGCAACCCTTTCCATTTGACGAGATAGTTCTGGTGGTTTGACACCTTTCTCCTGCAAACCTCCATTTCCTCTGCTTCCTTGTCAAAAGGAGTACTTGGTAGTATAAGAGCTGACTTGGATTTTGTTAGGTGTCTCCTTCTCTGATTTTTGCATCTTCCTGGCCCACCTGTTACCTTGTGTAGTGCGGCCCCAACTATTTCCCTCAACTCTTTTTTATTTTATTGGAATTTCTTTGAGTTTAGGTGATTTTGAGCTTAAGTAAGATAATTGGATTAATCATCCCAATTAACTTAGTCTAAGCTCAATTGGATTTTAAATTTTAATTAGAATGTGCTTGATTTAATCATTTGTTTAGATTTAAATTTGATTAAAGCCCACATAATCTTATTAAGTTAGGTTATACCTTAGAAGGGTTTAATAGGTCACCAAGTATAGTGTTCTAAATGTTTAATCAGGAGACTCCTAATCTAGAATTTGGTGTCTTAATTACTAATTTAGAGATGATGTTAACCTCATCCAAAAATGAGGTCAATAATTTTGGATTTAAGGTTAGGTTTAAATCTGGTCCCTTTGGACATGATAAAATTTAAGGTTTGGATTTAGATTCAACCTTTTTTTGGACATGGTGAAATCTAAATTTGGTTTTTAGATCTAACCCCTTCTGGAATGATGGAATCTAAATTTGGATTTTAAATCTAACCCCTTTTGGATATGATGGAATCTAAATTTTGGTTTAAATCCAAGCCCTTTGGGCATGATATAATCTAAATTTAACTTTTAGATCCAATCGCTTTGGGTATGATGGATATAATCCCGCCGCTTTGGGTATGATAAAATCTAAATTTAGATTTAGATCTAGCCCCCTTTGGGCATGATGGAATCTAGATTTTAGTTTTAGATCCTAGACCTTTATGCATGATGGATTTGATACAGTCCCTTTATTCATGATGGATCTGATTCGGCCCCTTTGGACACGATAGAATTAAATTTTATATTTAACTACATCCCCTTTGGGTGTGATGAATTTTAGTTTAAATTTAGATCTGGCCTCTTTGGGCATGATGGATCTTGGTTAAATTTTAGATTTCTCTTCTTTGGGCATAATGAATCTAATCTGGCCCCTTTGGGCATGATGGATCTTAGTTTAGGATAACTTTGATTGGAGAGAGTTTCTCTTTGCTAGAGAATTTTTCTTACATTACAAGGCTTATAAAATTTCCTTCTATTGATAGACAAATTTTATTTTGAGATAAAAATATTCTTCTCATACTTCAGGAAAGAGTATTCCTTCGGTTGATCGATTTAGAGTTAATTTTGACTCTTGCATTTATAAAAAATAATGTTTTAAATAGTCATGTATAATATCTATTGAGATATTATCCATTTATAGGGGGCATAGTTCTTATCTCTTTTACATCAAAGAGTTGATAAGCTCCCTCATCATATACTTTTTCAATGATATATGGTCCTTCCTAATTTGGGTCAAACTTTCCACTGGCTCAATGTGGAATGATAGGACTTCAGCATAGCAATACTACCTGCTTTGAAATTTCTTGGGTAAACCATGCGGCCATGAGCTTGGGTTATCCTTGTTCTATATATTTCTAGATTTTGTGGGGCCTGTAATCGAGTTCCTCTAAGGCTTCAAGATGTTTGAGTCATATTTGGACACTTCCTCTATTGTAAACTCATTTTGAATTGCTATACGGAGTAAAGGTAGCTCTACTTCAAGAAGAAGTATTACTTCTGATTTGAAAACTAAGGAGGACGGTGTTGCTTGTGTGGTAGTTTTATAAGTAGTATGGTATATCATAAGGCTTCTATTAATTTATCATGACATTCCCTTTTTTTATTTAGAGTAAACTTTTTGTTGAATTCTTGCGTGAGACCATTGGCTCTTAAATTATATTTTGAAGAATATCACCAATCTATTATGTATTTCTCAATGAAGCAATAAATTTAGCATTCCTGAAGGCAGTGTCATTCTTTGAGGTACTCTGAATTGATAGACTATATGGTTTCAAAAAAATTTCACTGCATTATCTACTTTAACTTCTTTTAATGGTATTGCTTCTGCCTATTTGGAGAAGTAATCAATGGAAACTAAAATGAAATGATGCACTCTAGATGATGGAGGACATATTGGACCAATTATATCAGTTCCCCAACTTTCAAATGGCCAAGATGCCAGTATTGGATGTAAGTGATTAGGTGGTCGATGCAACGTGTCTATATATATTTGGCACTGATGACATCTTTTAGCATGTTCAATGAAGTCTTGAATAATATTGGGCAAATAATATCTCATTCATTTAATTTTTATTTTCATTTTAAGATCGAATTGATGTGCACTACATAACCCTTCATGGAATTCAACCAATACCATATTTGCTTCATCTAGTCCTTAGCATCGCAATCATATTTGGTTAAATGAATGCTGATAAAATGTATCATTTATAAGAGCATATCAAAGATCTTTTTATAAAATTTGATGAGCCTTTGATTTATCCTTTGGCAATCCACTACCGTTAAGATAGGTGATGAACGATTCATGGCAGTCATCTTCTTCTATTATCATTGAAATCTCTCGGTTTCTTTAGCTTTAAAGGTTTGTAGGAGGGTTGGTGAAAATGCTAGTCTACTTTTGACTATTATTTCAGTAGGATCTCCCTGAGGGTCTGCCATTTCTTAAGCCAATTTAATAATGTGTCAGCTTTTCCATTATTCTAACGTGATACCCTTTTGTAATTATTACTTCAAGGATTTGTTTTAGAAGCTCCAAGACATGATTATGATAAATTACCAATTCAGGCTTTTTATCTTCAAAGTTTCAATTATTTGTCAAATTATGAGTTAAGGATCTTCGTAAATAGGAAGCTTCTTAATGTTCATGTTAATTGTTAGTTCTAGACCCACGATTAATGCTTCGTATTTAGCTTCACTGTTTGTTTGAGGTTCGGTCAAATTATATGAATATCGAAGAATACCACCTCATAGTGTCACAAATATTAAGCCAATTCTGACATATACTGTAGATGAACTAGGTGGTTTGGATGGCTTTATTGATGAAGCCCCATCAAAGTAGATCTCTCATTCTGATGATTGTTTACTTTTTTCCACTTTGAAGATTTGTTCATCAAGCAATTCCTCATTAAGTAAAGAGTTTGCTGATAAAGGATGAGCGGCTAGAAAGTCAGCCAGAACTTGTCTTTTTATAGCCTTTTGTGGATATATGTTATATCAAATCAAAGTAAAGGGCTGCCCTTTAGCTAAGTGATTAGTTAGGGTAGGTCTAGTCATTAAGAATTTAAGAGGGTCTACTTTATATATTAGAGTTATTTTATGTGATAACATATAGTGTCATAGTTTCTTAGTAGAAAATATCAATGCTACACATTGCTTCTCAATGGGAGAATATTTTATTTTGTCTCCTATCAAATTTCAACTTATATAGTATAGGGCATTTTTTCCCTTCTTTATTATTCTAAGGTAACAAAGGTCCCAATATGATCACTTAGAAAAAATACCTTTAAGGGTGCACTCCACCATCTCTATGAGATGAGTAAGAGTATATTTTTTATGAGGATTGATATATATCAAGTAGATTTCTCCTAACATTTAGGTTAAAGTGTATTTTGATTTGGGTTCTACTTCCTATGGATGCAAGCCTCCATAGTTAATTACCCTCTTATAGTAAGAGAACTCATTAAGGTTGAAAATAGCATATCTATATGCATTGGTGTCTTAGAGGTATGGCATAGATGACTATAGGAAATAGGAGTGTAATCCCAATCAATATCCCATGGTTCCATCATCTCGAAATTAAATTATTCTAGCCTACCAACATCGTGGAGTGGAGAGTTTGTTGATAAAGTATGAGTGGCTTGAAATTCAGCAAGAGCTTGTTATTTTATAACCTTTTATGAGACATATAATATATCAAATTGAAATTATAGGACTGCCCATTTAGCTAAACAATTAGTTAGGGTAGCTTTAGTCATTAAGAATTTAAGAGGGTCAACTTTAGATATCAAAGTTATTTTATGTGATGGGATATAGTACCTTAATTTATGAGTAGCAAGTATCAATCCTAGACATTTCTTCTCAATAGGAGAATACCTTATTTTGGCTCCTATTATATATTATATAAGGCATTTTCCTCCTTCTTCATTGTTCTAAGCTAACAAAGCTCTAATAATTCTTTTGTTTGCAAAATTGGGATGTAACATATTATTTTATGCTATCAAATGCTTCTCGATAAGCATCATCCCACATAAAAGGTGCATCCTTTTTCAATGATCGAGTGAAAGGTTGGCATCTCCAAAAGATTAGAAATGAACCTTCTATTATAAGTCAATTTTTTATAGTGAACATAGTCACTTCAAGGTCTTAGGCGATAATATTTCTATTATTACTTTTTTTAGAGGGATTCATTTCAATCCCTCGGCTAATAAAGCCTGAATTTTTTCATGTCACACTAAAAGCACATTTCAACTTCAAATTCTATCAAATACAACTCTTAGATCACTCATGTGCTCGCTTTGATTCTTCTTGCTCTTAACAACCAAATTATCTATATAACATTCCATATATCTATATTTCAGGTCATTGAAGATGCAAGTCATTGCCCTTTGGTATGCAGCACTAGCATTTTTCAAGCCAAATGGCATCACTTTGTAGCAATACATGTTGATTGGTGTGTAGAAGGATGTATACTTTTCATCTTTGAAGTTATTTTAATTTGTTATAGCTTGATGAACCATCCATGAAGGTGAACATATCATAGTTTGATGTGTTTTCTTCCATGAGGTCTGCATTGGTTAGTGGGAAGTCATCTTTTGAGCATGCTTTGTTTAAATTCCTGAAGTCAATGCAGACATGGACTTGTCTATTCTTTTTCTTTACTAGGACAATAATGGCAATCTAATCAACACACTTCTCTTATTAGATGAATCCTACATCAATGAACTTTTTTATTTCATCGATTACTTTCTCTTCAATTTCTAATCACATTCACCTTGATGCTTGCTTTATATGTTGTACATCAGGTTTAATGGCAAGCTTATATACAACTACATCTAGAGATAGGACTAGCAATTCATTGTAATTCCATGTGAAATAATCTTCGTATTAATAGAGTAGTACTTCTAAGTGAACCAATCTTTCTAATGTGAGAAGATAATAAAGTTTGAGTTAGGCTCTTCTTTAGGACCTAGGTTGACTTCTTGGAGTTCATCAATGGTGGCTTGATTGCATTCTTTTAATTCCTTTGGTGCCTCTTCGAAGTCAATTATTAATTCATCTTTGGGTGCATTCTCATTTTCATGTGAACTTTCTTCATCTGTAGTTCCAAAAGGGACTTCTTCTTTATAAGATATGACATAACATAAGTTCATTTGGGAAAATGTTGAAAGAATATATCCTATTCCTCATATAGTGAATTTTCTATATCCTATAAAATTTTGGACTCCATCCCTTCACCAAAACCTTTTCAACAATTGAGCTTATATATTTGTTTATGTAGGTTGAACATTATTCTTAACCAAGTCCTTTAGGGTTGATGAGAAGTATTGAGGAATAACAATTGAAATTTCTTCTTGCTCAAAATCATCTTATTCAAATAGTTCTTGTGTGGGATTTTTGATTCGATCTTCAATTTTGTAGAAAAGGATCTAGCGTTCCTTATAACCCTTTCTTTGAGGGACATAAAAAGTTTTCAACTTTTTTATTTTCTCTTTCCTTGAAATTATTAAGGCTTTAATATATGCCCTTGGTATTATAGTTATTTTCATAGCCTTGTTGGAAATTTGAGATTCGGGTACCCTTATTAGATAAACATGAGTTTTCTCTAATTGTTTTGTCATATTTAGTACTAGCTTTTTCTTTCTTTAGGCTAGTTGAGCCTTTCTGAGGATGATAAAGTACTAACTCCTTTCATCATCCTCAGCATTGCTACTAAAGTGGAGAATTACCTTGGGTTGATTTAATTTATTCATACTTTTAACATTTGAAGTATCGCCTTTCAACATTAGTTTGATAGGTGGAGCCACTTACTTGTAAAATTGGCTTCCCCTACTTTCTTAGGCATGAAGAACTTGGCATCATCATAGATCTTGATTTCATTATGGTGAAAAATTTTATATATTCTTTGACTACATCTATCCCCTTTCCTTTCTAGAAAAGAAGGATAAATGAAAATAAAAATACATAAAATTCTTCCTTGTTGGGATGCCACGCAGATCCATAATTATTCTTATTAGGGTGATCAGGTACGACATTGAGGAGAGGTGTACTATCTCAAAAGATAGAAGTTACCACCCTACAATGGACCTAATCACCTCAATAAGGATTCCTAAGGAATGTACTGAGATTCTTCCCTACTTTACATGGAAAAGTAAAGTATGTTTATTTTAAATCAAGTTAGTTAAGTTTCCTACAGGGGCAAGCCCCCATAGTTAATTACATCCTAAAGAACAGGATTCCTTAAGAATACTCTAGATTAAGGTAAATGATCATTATCTCCAAAGATTTCGAAAAGGTAGGACTATCAATTGAAAATAAGTAGAGGATGCTTAAGATACTAGGAAGCCTAATAAGAATCCCAAACACTACCCTATGGTTGGGATTTACATTTTTGAAATTGAATTAATTTGTTTGAGTTGAATTTTTATTAGAAATGTAGGGCTTATAATTTCATAATACAAGGTTATGGAAATGCCTAAGAGGTGAGGATTTATGCTCGTAGCTTGCAAATGAAAGTAGCAACCTCTGAACCTAAATCTAGGGAGCTTTACGAGGGCCAAAAGCATGACTTAAATCTGACGTGAAAATGTGTTTGGTTTATCTCCATAAGAGAGGTTGAACCACCCGACTGTTGGACTTACAACTGCCTTGGGGTGGCTGCCAACTAACTCCTCCTTTGATTTTAAATACATATAGGCAAGTCATATGTTTATGCAAGATAGCAACATTGTTGTTTATTTATAAAAAAATTAAGTCCTTAAACAAACTCCCTAAGAGACTAGATCATGTAAGGCATGAGTTAATGACTTAAATCTAATGCAAATTTTCTTAAATTTTTATTTTCATTTTGGGCAATCAATTTGACACAGGCTTTAGGATTCATATGTCTAATGCATAAGAAATTAGATTATGGGCCAAAATTAGCAAGATAAGGAGGTATGTTTTTACCATAGCTCTCAAAGGTTAAGCTAAGTTCTCTGGCAAAGGTGGAAGCCCTCCAATCAAGAGTGAAACAATATGCCTTTTATGCATGATGTGAGAAAAGTCATACAACATCTAGTTAAGGGGTTGCTAATTCTTTTATCTTGATTTATAACCTAGGCTTTAAGTGTGGTTATGAGTTGTTTAACTTTTTTTTTAGTTTGAATTGATTAGTTAAATAGAAAATTTATTTTTCTAAGAGCCTAATCGTCATCCAGGCCATACATCAAAGAAAGGAATAAACTAAGAAAAGATGTCATCTTAATGCACAAGCTAAACAAACATCAATCAATTTATAAACCTAGTACAAAAGAATAAAAGGCCATTTGTGGTCAGGCTCTACTACACAAATCCAAAAATAAATTGGATAGTCGAGCTCTACCCTTATACAACCCTGATTATAAATGAATTAAATACAATCAAGTAAGGAATTCGTGTTATGGAGGTCTTCATTTTTCATTTCTTTTTCTTATCTTTTTTCTTTCTTCTTTTGGTTGCTTCTTTTGGATGGTTGGAATATGATTGCTCCAAAGGCTTCACATGGTACATAATACAAGGTTTTATAATCAATGTTCATCCTAATCCCCCATAACAATCATTCCAAAATCCTAATTACAAAATTACATGAAAATAAGAAAAAGGAAATCTAACTAAAACCTATAAAATAGATATTAGCCAAACAAACCATACAATCCCAAGCATGTATATATATAAATTAGACTTAGCACCCTACACATGGGTAACCAAGTCTAGCTGGCCTATTTTGGATTATGCTTAGGGGTATAAGCACCTGCATAACAAAAATAGTTATATTTTTATTATAGTGCCCCTTAAGCAAATTCAAGATAATGGTTAGACTAAGATCGCCTACCATTCAGTCTATGACATACACCCTAACATCCGACTAAAACAAAATATCACAAAATAAAACAAACATCAAACCCATCACTAACCTAAAGCTATAAATGTGACTTAATGATGTGCTATATTAAGGTTTGTGTGGTATTAGCTAGTTTTAAGGTAAAAGTTTTCTAAGTATACAAATGTTCAACTTAGAGGGTTTGTTTCATATAAGTGATTTAGTTTCTTTGGGCTGATTTAATTTTGTATCTTTACATGGTTTAAATGAATCCTACAATTAATTACTAAGTTATAAAGAGAGGAAAAGAGAAGAAAACTTCTCTTTCTTCCCTACCTTAAGTAATTTCTAAGATAGATTCATATTTGATTTTTTTTAGTGAATATTTTATTATGTGTTTTAATTAATCCCAAGTTTAGATTTTCCCTAAAAAAACCTATTCAAAAAGAAAGGCATTTTAAGATTAAGTAAAGTGAAATACTATCACAAAACACACATCACTAAATTTCTTTCCCAACATGTGTAACATGCATATGGATGAATCCTAAGCATATCTATACATGCAAATGGAAATGTTTAGCACACTTTAATGATGAATGCTAAGAAAATTTGTTAGAAAATTTTGAATGTTTTTATGATGCATGATTTTGTTAAGTAGAAAAAGAGGGATTCTTTTATCCAATTTTCATAAGCACACATATGTATGAAGGCATAAATGAGTATGGCACCATTGTTAACACCAAGGGTGTAAGGTACAAGACCTACTTAGGGCTACTTAAAGTCTCACAATACTAGAGTTGTCCAGACTAATATACCACTTTCCTTAAATACATATACATGTACAAAAGAAATGAATGGAAAAAGAAAGATGCAAAAGTTTGTGTTTGTTTGTTTGATTTATTTGTGCAATTTATATGTGTAAGTGTGGATGTCCTTCTTAAATAATAACATAGGAATGAATAGTAATAGATTTAAGCAAGTGTTGTGGTCTTTTCAAATGAACTATACACTTTGCCAAATCCTATTCAAACTATGCTAAAAGAAAAGAGAAGGAAAGCCACACTATGCACATCTTTATATTTTTACTCACATGCAAGCTCATAAATAATTATAAGTAGCATACCTTTCATTTTTGGTGTTTGATTCATAATCTTTGAAAGTAATTTTAGATTTAATAGTGATAATAGCAATTCATATTCTTACTTTAGCCAAAACATGCAATTTGACATAATGGAAATATTTCATTTTTTTTAATTTGATTTTTAAAAAGCATGAATGCATGATTTTCATATGGCATACACATTTAGCATGCTAGGAAAGAAATAAAGTGATGAAAGCATGTAAATTCATTCACCCTAATTAATTCCTAAAGACAATCCTATGAAATAGAATTATTTAAAGCAAATCAAATTTATTTTAAACAGATTTTTAGTTTTGTTTGAGTTTATTTTGAATTTAAAAATTGTGAAGAGGTTTGCTGGTCCTAACCCATTTCCTACATGTGTATGTTGTTTTGGTTTAATTTTAGAACCATTAGATGATTTTTATATTTTGTTTAGATTAAGGTGTGAATTAAGTGCATTAATTACCCCTAACCTACATCACTTTAGCATATTTAATCCAATAA
The DNA here is from genome assembly GCA_021442155.1 of Cymbidium sinense. Taxonomy (NCBI): domain Eukaryota; kingdom Viridiplantae; phylum Streptophyta; class Magnoliopsida; order Asparagales; family Orchidaceae; genus Cymbidium; species Cymbidium sinense. Next base: position 16,871,382 of record CM038225.1, read on the forward strand.
TTATGATCCAATGTATGACATAAAATCACAAGGAATTTAAATCAGCAATGTATTCTAGGAAAGAAAGGCACCTAATGCAATTGGCTCACAATTAATGATTAATTAAGTTAAAGGGTTTAATTTAAGTACTTTCATAACCCTTCCCACACATGTGGGTTGGATTTTGATTTCCTTAAGTTGCTTAGGTTATTAAACACATAAGCACCTACCCAAGATGAATTGGTTAAGTTGTGGAATGTTTTGATTTTAAAAATTTTGATTAATTGAGCCATTTAATTAAGTGATTAAACTTATTTAATTAATTTGCACCTTAATTAGATTTTATCCAAATGAAATGAACTTAGGAAAAGAAGATATGGGAAAGAATCCTAATCTCATTCCCTAAGTCCACTCACTATTCTAAGGTGATTAGCAACTTTAATTAATGGATTTATCACTATTTAAATGGTTAATTAATCATTTAATTGATTAAGAGGATAATTAGGAATGAACCAAGCAATTACCTTAATTAAACCACTAATAAATCCCAAAAAAATTAGGGGAGGCAGAAGTCATCCCACTAAATGGACATGAGAAGTTCTGAATTAATCAATGGGATAATTAGAGAGTAATTAACATAATTAAATTCCCAATAAAACCCAAATTCAGAAAATATCACTATTCAAAATCAATTAAAATTAATTTTAGATTATTCCTCTTTGAATTATCTTCACAATTCTTTTTATTTTATATTTTTTATATTTTCTACATTTAATTATGTTATTTTGAAATTTCCATGATTATCCATTAATTAAATAGCCTAATTAAATGACTAATTCCATCAGCGCCATGGAGGCTGACACGACGTGCGCTTTCCACGTGGCATGGCAGAATTGTTCACTTAAGTTGTCACATCGGAGTGCCGTATCAACGGTGATACTATGCACTTTGTTCCCATCCGTCCGATCAAGGATCGGACGGTTAAGATCGAGCCTGCGGTTCTTAAGGGATTAATCTGTGGATCCTATGTGGCTTGATCACTACTGTCCATACAAAATGCGCGGATGGACGTCCCATGATCCATCCCTGAGCTCGCCTAGAGGAGATGGCTACTATCCATCTTCCATGGCATGATCCGAGCTCGATTGAGCTCATATTGAACTCAAACTCAACCCACACCATCATCATGCAAGGGAGAAGACATCCAACGGCTAGTTTTACTTGAGATAAAAATTCCTCACAAAAGACCACACACTCCCAATTCTAAGCTTGGTTTTGATCCATACCTCGTCAGAGGCTATCATCAGCGCTCGAATCTGTCGAAGTAGCTTCGTCTAGTGGAGATGAAGATCTATTGAAAGTTTCAAGCCTTAGGATTGAGTAGATCTTCTTATGGACCAAATCACCCTTCAAATGCTCACAGCCTTAATCAAAGTCCCCTCTCCCTTGCCTTGAGAACTTGATTGAAACTTGGAGTGAGTTTGATTAGGTCCCCTCAAGGTGCTTGAAGGAGGAATTGCCTTGATTTTGTGTATTGGATGAGATGGATATTTGAGGGAGCTCCCCTATTATTGGTTTAAGAGAAACTAAAAATGGAGAATTGGAGAAGGCTCTAGGAAGCTTGGGGAGACTTGCAAATGCTTGCTCTAAGTTCCTTAAACTCAATCGAGTGTGTGAGTCTTTGAATGAAATGAAATTAGGGGGAGTATATCTCCCCCTAGGTTAATCAGATGATCGCAAGCTCTTTTGACATTTTCACCCAATTCACCCTATTCAATGGGTTTGTTAGGCGGTTTAGAGTGTCATGGCATTCAATTTTGGGTGTGGAGTGGAGTAGTAAAGCTCCCATGTGCTTGAAATAAGTGGAGGAAGGATTCCAATGTGCCCATGTCAAGTGAGGTGGTCAGTTTTTACCTTGGGTTGGGTTTGGCTGACCCAAACATAATGGGTCATGTACACCATCCTCATTAGTGGCCATTTGGTCCACTAAGATGATGTCAAGTGTCGATGAAAAGGAATTGACCAAATTCTAAGCGGTTTTGATTTTAGGTTACCCTATGGACTAGGGGTAAAATGATCATTTGTCTTGTATTTCAGTTTGAATATGTTTGGTATGATTGAAAAATGGGTTGGGCCAATTTTCAATGAATTTAGAGTTGGTTTGATATGATTTGGCTCATGTTGACCCATTTAGGTCAAAATGGGTCAACTTAAGTCAAGTTGACCAATTGGTCAAATTTGGTCAAACTAAGGGTTGGGTCAAGTTCATATGACCATCTAAATTATTTTGGTATCATTGGTTTGGTTCAATTTGATTTATATTTGGATTTGGTTCATTTGATTTCATTTAGGTCAAATGGTTCAAGTTGACCAATTTGACCCATTTGACCTATTAGATCATGGGTTGGTTTAGGCTCCATTGGTCATATGAAATGTATTGGTATCTTTGTTTCCAATCAATTTGGTTTATATTTGATTTGGCTCAATTTTACTTTTAGGTCAAGTTGGGTTCAAGGTCAATTGTTGCTGGGGCTTTGGTCAAATTCAACAAGTTATTTGGAGTGAACTTGACCCATTAATTTCAGTCAATTTGGCTTAGATCATGTTTTGACATATTTTGATTTTTTAGGTCAAGTTGGGTGAACTTGGGTCAAGTGGCCAATTGGGCTAGGTTAGGCTCAAATGATGATTTGGTCAAGTTCAAACATTGATTATGAATGAGTTTTGATCAACAGTTTCAATCAATTTGGCCTATGGTGGATTTTGGCTAGTTTTATTTTGGCTAAGTGTAGACTTGGTCAACCCTTAGTTTGACTTGGTTGTCCCAATTTTAGTGATTGATCATCTCATGATGATTGTTGCTCACATGTGAGCTTAGTTCAATCCAATTTGAGTAAGATTAGAATTTGGCTCAAAAGGGGTACTTTAGGTCACTTTGGGTCAAGTGAGCCTAAGTGGGTCAAATTGCTTGGTCAAAGCTTGATTTGAGTTTGATTGAACTCACATATGGACTTATGATCAAAATATAAATCCATTTGCAAGTGGTTTGAAGTCAAATGGGTTTTGATACATTTGACAATTTCAAGTTCAAAGGGTGAACATGAGTTTGACTTGGGTTTGATTTTTGAATTGAGTTTTGATTTGATGATTGAATTTTATGATTATATTTAGATTCATGATTGAAGGATTGATTGCACCATGAAGAAAAATCAAGGGTTTGGCTTGATTTAAATTTAACTTGAAAGGTTTAAGTTAAATTTTGATTGAATTTGGATTTGAGTTTTGAATTGATTTTTGGTTTGATTTTTAAATTTGATGTTTATATCTGGATTCAAGATTGTAGGATTGATTGAATCATGAAGAAGAATCAAGGGTTTGGCTTGATTTGAGTTTGATTTGGCTAAGTTCAAGATTTTGACTTGAAAGGCTTAGGTTGGATTTTGGTTAGATTTGGATTTGCTTTTTGAATTTATTTTTGGATATTTGAATTTATTTTTCATTTATATTTGTGAATATAAATGAGAATATAAATGGGTTATGAGAAAATTCCTTGAATTTGAATTGATTTAGATTTTATTTAGGCTAAGTCCATAAGATAGAATCAAAGTGACTTAGGAAAGCTTTTTGATTTGGATTTGAATTTTGGATTTGGTTTGATTGATTTGAATTTATATTTCATATATAATATAAATAAGAATATAAATGGGTTGAGAAAATTTCTTGAATTTGAATTGATTTTAATTTGATTAGCTAAGTCCAGAGGGAATCAAAGGACTTAAGAAATATTTTGGAGTTTGGAATCCAATCATGGGCTTCAATCATAGGTTTCAATTATTTGGAATTTATTCATGATTTGAAAAAATCTATTGAATTGGTTCAATGTTTGAGTTAGAGTTGGAGTTGATATGAGTTTGGAGTTATGACTTGGAAGAAGGAAGTGAGGATTTGGGCTATGTGGTAGAAAATTTTCTAACACCCCCAAGGCATAACCTATTCCTATAACTCTTCTAAGTCTCTAGGGTTAGGTTAAGTGTTCACCTATTCACTAGAAATGTCTTAAGACTAAGGAAACTCATAGTATCTAAGAGAAGACCCATGCCTAAGATAGAGGGGTTGAGAGCTCATTCTAAAAATGAGGTCAACACTCATGTATCAAGAATACATTCATGTCACCATCAATTAGATGCTCTTCACCATTTTGAATATACATCATAAATTGATGGAGAGTTGAAAGTACTATTCCATATTCAATAATGCCATATTCATGAATCCACGACCTGCCAAGGAGCACTTTGTAAGCAACTTTGGCTTCGATCACATAAAATTTAGCTTCTATATGCTTCAAGCATAAAGACAGATAATAAATCTTAAGGTTTGTTGTCCCATTAAATTCTTATAGAATATTATACTTTTGTTAAAATAGCAAGCATCTTAAGCTAATGCTAACTTAGTTGTTAAGAGATTAACTAAAGTTCCTAGGTTGATCAATATCCTTTTATGAAAATTACTTTCTATGAAGGTCAGCTCGTTGTCCCAATAATAGGTCATCACCACAGAATGTGATGGTTGCTGATTTTGAGAGGTTCATCCTCTCTTCGTGAAGAATGCATATTGTTCGGATTTTGCAAGGCTTTGATTAATGTCTCATGCATATCCTTAGTAAATATGAGAGCATCAGATAATAAAGCATGGAGTTTGCAAAATGTGCGATATTATATATCTACTTTTATTTTGGTAAATTTTAAAGTTTGATCGGTGATGGAGGTAAGACATTTTCATTAATTTGAACTTATTTTCCTTTATCATTGGCTTTCCATTGTCAAAGTGGAGAGATTCATTTTCTCCTTATTTGAACTTGAGTTACTTCTTCCATATGATCTTCTTTAAATGAAGTCTCGAATTTTGTCTCTTAGAATTTTATAGTTTTCAAGAGACTTTAGAACTACTAGTCTAGAACATAATTTTTTTTTTTAACTTGACCTTTCATTTAATAGGCTTTTCTCTAAAAAACCATAGTGTTTTCTTAGAGTTAGTTGATGTTGCAATCACATAACATGCTTCTCTTTGATTTGAAGATTACAATTTTCACACATGTTTATGACTCAACACGTTTCTTTCAAAAACTCTTTATTAAGATTTTTGTTTCAAGCTTTAAGTGATGCATATATTCTTCTAGTTTAATTGTCCTTCGAAGAGGTTGTTCATACTCCTCTAAATATTCAGTCATTTTTTATGCTTCAGACTTTAGTAATCTAGATTTCTTTTTTTTTTTAATTTATAGGGCTTTGATGAAGAAGACTGATTAATTTTTATTTCCTTCTCTGTATTATATAAAAATTGCTCTCTATTGGGGAAGAGCCTTCTTGGATCTATTTTAGGCTCTAAGGAATTTCTCCATCGGATGCCTTTTATGTCTAAAAGAATGTTAATCATTTATTTAGTTTTGTTTGAGATGAATGTTTCCTAACCACCTTCTTCATCTTGCTATGTTTGTGGAGCTTTGCCCTTTTTATCATTTATATTATGAGTCCTAGCTATCTCAGTATCTTTGCCTTTTACAATTTATATTGGGTGTGTTGTAACAATATTCACTTTTACCTTATAAGGTGTACCAATGATAAGTGATTTTTCCATTTTGATAGATCTTTCACCTAATCATGACAAAAATAATTTTCAATCAAAGTGACTTATAAGTCTATGAAATGGACAATAGTTGGGATCTTCAATCTACTGTAAATGAGCTTTCAAATTGTAATCAATTTTAGAGCTTGTTTTAAATATCTTAGCAATAAATTATCTTTGAATGAGTACTTCTTAGCCATCTTCTCTTGAGTGACCTTTCTTCTTATCTTTTGTCGGCTTTGTTGTTGGTAGCAAGTTTGTCATGCTTCCCTTTTATCAACCATGAATGTGAATATTGTATTCACATCATTCTTCTTAATCCAATGTGCTTCTCTTTATTTGTTTTGCATTGAAGAAAGTCCAGAAAGCATTTTGCATGTCATTCTTATTTGGTTGATCATCTTTGAAAGATTTCTTGTAGGTATTTGTTGCATTACAATTGTTATAATGTTAAGTTGACCAAATAGCTCCAAATCCATCATCAATAATATTGAATGATTTCTTTCAAGCGCTACTATGGTATCGCATCCTAGAAAGTGGTGGTTGAGACTTCCGCTGTTTAGTGCTTATCTGGGCTTAAACCAAAAGCTTTTGTTGAGAGCACTGGTGGGTCGCCACAAATACATTAGCAATCCGCCATCTCCTGGTCACTGATCGGATGGAAAAGAAGATCCATCCGATCTAACCTGGAGCTATGGATGAAATCCCGTCTTCTTTTAAATAACAGACGTGACTCAGTGCTAAGATCAGAGTAATGGGCCGTCCCTCAAAGGATCAAAGTGACTCTAGGGATGTCGAAATGAGTGAAACACCTTACCTCAGTGCTTCTTTAGAGTTGAGAACCTATTTGTTAGTGTAACTTTATTACAACATCAATTATCTCTTCAGTTACTTTAACTCCTACTTGAGCTTCAACTCTGGGTTCTCCTAATGTTCTTCCTCATTTTACTACTCAGGTGCCAAATTTCTATCCTATAAATATGTATTGACCATGTGAACAACTTTGACTTCCATATAATCAATATCTTCATTATTTTGAAAGTATAGAATTTGTTGCTCTTCATTGAATGTGAAATCTCCAACTTTCTAGAAAGTTGATTATCTATGCCGTCATCTACTAACTGACTTTTTTCAGGCTGGCATTTTGAGTTGATGATAGGTGATTTAACTTTTTTTTAAATACGGTTGAGTCATCTCATCTTTGATGACTTGGGACTCTTTAGGTACCCAAATTGATCGATACCTCCAAGTCATGGATCTTGATGAATGCATCATATGTCACACAGTTCATGTGATGAATTATATTGCTTTCTTAGCAGTAGTTGTTGGGACCTTCCAACAACTATCCACTTAGTACCATTGCACTTAAAGGCTCATTATCGATGTTCACTGAATATTAGACTCTTAGGTTTTGAGCTCTACTCGAGGTGGGCATCCTCTCTTAGAGTAATTTTTTTGAGTTGGTGACTCGCCAACTTCTTAATTTTTTTTGAAGGTTTATATTTTTTAACTCTAGAACTTTATAGATTTTGAAGGAAATAATCTCCTTCTTCCATGGTCGATCCTATGAAATGGGATGCATGTGCTTATCCTAGAAAGACTTCTTTATAGCTCCTTCAGAGCTATTCCTTTTGACCCATCGGAGCAACTTCATACTAGTGTTGATTATAGCCTGAGGAAATCTAATAGGGAGCCCTCTCCTAACTTGACAATTATCATGTCTATGAAATTTTCCATTGGAAGATTTTGAACTTGGTCTTAAATCTAAACTTTTGAAAAAATATAACTTGATATTTAAGTCTATGAAAACACTATATATTTTAATTTTTCCAAATTAAGATGGAGAGAGAAGTAATCCCCAATAGAATCAACATAAATTTGATCACTAAAAAAAAAGCATCTTTTTGGAAACTCTCAGCCATCTTTATTAGGATGGGTAGGAGTATGTTCTTCATGAGGCGGATTAATATATATATATATATATAGATATATTCAACCATATTTCCCCTAACATTATGTTAGGTTTTATATAGATTTGGATTTTAATTTCTATGAACACAAGCATTTATAGTTAATTATCTCTCTTACTATAGAAAGAGATCACTCTCGATTAAGGTTGGAAGCAAACATATCTTTGATATGAATCAGTGTCTAGCCATAGGTTATTTCAATGATGACTATCTAAGAAAAATAAGAGGGTTGTTCTAATCAAGATCCCATGGTTCTACCATCCTAGGACTATCATTATTTCAATCTATCAACATTATAGGACTATTAACTATAATGTCCAAGGAATCTAATTAGCAGCCCATAGGTTGCCTATTTCAGAAATCCTAAGTAGACTAGAGTTTTAGTGTGGGGTTACGCAAGAATGTTCACATGGAAAATAGGTAAATAAATTGGACTTATATTTATAAGAAAGCAATATGGGGTGTTCATGAAGAACAAGAGATTGGCCTTACATTCCTTGGGAAATTCCAAGTAGGAATGTTTGCATGGCAAATAAATAGATTAGGTTTACATCCCTTTGGAATGCCATATGGATATAGGTTTTTTGCATGGTGAACGTATAGATTGGACTTACATCCCTTTGGAATGCCATATGGATATAGCTTGTTTGCATGACAAATGAATAGATTAGACTTACATCCCTTCAGAATGTCATATAGATATAGATTGTTCATATGGTGAACATATAGATTAGATTGGCATCCCTTGGAAAGCAAAATAAATTTTATAGGGGTGTATGTAATGTGAATGTAAAGGTTCTTGGTTTAATTTTTTTTAGTGTATTGCACCTCAATGCTATAGAAGAAACGCTACAGCGCTTGGAGTAAAACACAATAACACTGAGAAATAAGTGCCTCAGGGCCTATGAGACAACACCTCAGTGTTGTTAGGTAGGAACATGAGTCTCAAAACCAGAGAGGGAAGTGCTTCGGTGCTATAAACCCAATGGCGCAATGTTAAAGCATCATAAGAATAATATAGATGGATTGACCGGCGCTAAAAGCATTATAAAAGTGGCACTAGTGCATAAAAAAGCCTTTGGGCCTGCTACTGTTGGTTTTTCTAACATGTTTTGCCAACATCTGGATATTGTTCTGCTTGCCTAAGAGATGGTGTCCTCTTCTGGGTAGGTCCTGTTTGCGGATTCTCTCAATTCTGGACACTTTTTTCTTCCTCCTCTTATTTTATGTTCTTGTTGCTTATACTTTGTTGGGCTTACCATTTTTAACACTATTATGGAGGATGTGTGTAGGGATTCTATGCTATGATGCATATAATGGATGATGGTTACCTATTCGGGATAATGGCTTGCATCTTAGATATACATTGTATTTGGCTTTAATTAGGTTTGAAGGTACTTTGGACCACAAATTCTTCATCCTCTGGCTGCTTTGGCACAGGTTTGTGGGAGATGATGGCTTCACCCCTTATTGGTTTAGTAGTAGCTCTTGTGTTGAAACCTTGCAATGGTTGCTTGGATGCACACATTTGCTTAATAGTGTGAATATCTTGAGCCCTCCCTCTCACTTTCACTTCATCTTTGTCGCCTTTATTGCATACTAAATTCTTCCCTTCACCCATTTGCTGATGCACTTATAGGTGCATTCTGGTTCATTTCTGATTCCACTGTTTTGTCTGAGTTTCCATTGCTGATCGCTATGTATCTTTTACTTTTCTTTTTTACTTGCTTTTGGATGTAATTAGATAGGTATTTACCTCTAGTGATTGTAGCTCTTGAGCGAATTTTAGAGTTTATCTCCTTTTAAGGACCTTGTAACCTTCTTTTTGTGGCAATAAAATTCCCCTATATGGGGTTTTTAAAAAAAAAATTAAAGTGCTCTTTTTGACCGGCACAATAACTATTTTGATTGGTTGAATAACACCTAGGTGCTGCATGTGGAGCGCTACGGTGCTAGTCTTCAATCTTAGAAAATTGAGAGGCTAGTGCCTCAATGCTATCAACTTAGTGTTACGGTGATAGGTCTAGTCTACAAATAGGACCCCTAGGCTATGAATTTTTCATTCTAAAGCTTTGGTTTCTTTCTAGAGTTGTCTTACCCTTTCCCTTCTAAACTTTCCTTCTACTCTAAAAAAAGTCAATATACCTATCAAATACTTTAACATGAGTAAGAATAGGGTAGCCGTCAGTGACTCTAATAAGTTAATTAGTGTGGAAGTAGAGGAATGATACCACCATGCTCTCATCCACAAACATCTCATCCTAGAGAGGAATTTCTACAACCTGGGTGGGAGTGTGGAGAGGATCATCAATGAATAAGGCTGGCCTATGACAACAACTCTTGTTCCATTCTTGTGGTGTGAGAGTTCTTCGTGAACATGAAGAAGCATCAGAATAATAGGATTTTTGTCCAATAAAAATAGAAAGTTTTGACAGTAGTACTATTAATGCATATTACATTTACAAGATGTTGTATAAGATCAGTATCTCTTTTAGTATATTGATCATCTTGATCTTAATGAAATTTATAGTTTCTTCATTATTAGGCATTCCAATATCTAGTGGAAAGGTGAGAGAAAAATATTATCAATTTTTCTACCATGGCCCTCACTACAAGGCCAAAGCTTGGCACTATTTTATTTCTACCAAGTTAATGCCCATTGATAATATTAGTAAGATGATGTGGGTAGGGCCATTTTGAATTATGTAATTTAAAGGGCTTTACTATGGATGGGGAAGATAATTTATAATTATATTTATAATTTAAGGGTAGTAGTACTACTATAGGTTATGGTCATTCTTCTTTAATTTATTCTTTGTATGTGCATGAGAGAATTTTGATGAAGAAGTTTTAATTAAAAAGGCTCCCCTTACTAAGAAAGTAATTGAAGGATTTAGCTCAAGGACTAAGGTGTGAGAAAGCTAATGCACTCCTTAGTCCTAACCTAAATCCTCCAAGACCTTAAATGAGCAACTCTAAGAAATTTGAGGACAAGTCTCAGATTTGAGGAAAATGGTTGATGAAACTAGTCGTTGAAAGAGAAATTAGAGAGGAAATTTGACCACCATATGGGTCAGCAGTAGTAGCAGGTTTCATACATGGTTAAGTTTAACTCAACACTTGTTCATATATTTAAAAATTATGGCTTTCATTCAGGTCTAAGTAAGGCTTCTTTCCTTATGATGCCTTAATGTCACCCTTATGTGGGAACACTACTAGAGCTAGAAGAAAAAGAAAAGGAGGAGGGTAATGATGACTATGATAAATTTTCCTTTTCTTTTTATTATTATATTTTTCTCTTTCTTCTTCTCTTTTATTTATTTGTTTAATATGTAATTTTTTTGTAATGAATTTTTGGGATAATAAAAATATCTACATTTCTATGCTTTGTATTTATCTCTATTATGTGAAATGCTCTAGGATTTAAAATCTTAATAATAAAATTTTTAATTTAAAATGAATAATATTGAGGGCCCAGTGCCTCGGCGCTATGAAACCAATGCCTTAGCACCATTAGTTGAAAGACATAAGTTCAAAACTCGAGAACTCAACACATTGGTGTTGCATAAATAGATAATACATAGATGTGACTTGGGCTTAATATTAGAGGGATCAGTGCCTATATGCTATAATATGAGCGCCTTGCCACTATCAGTTGGGTGACAAAAGTTTAATTTATTGAGAGTGCAGTGCCTCAGCACTGAGATATCAGCATCGTAGCACTATTAGATGAGTGTCTAAAAATATTTTGTTTTTTTGCTCGTATAGCTTAGAAATGATGAGAAGAGTTGATTTTGATGATTAGATACTAAGTTTGTGTAACTTTTCATCATAAAAATATCAAATAGATATTTTCAGCTAGGGGATTTAGAAATTACCTCGTCGGAGGTGATTTTTGGTGATGTCAAAGAGCTTTGTTAGGTCGAAAGGATCCTCCCCACAAACATTGTAGACACCATTTGGTTGCCACCTATCATTGGATCTGATTGATTTCTTGTCTGTGGGTATTCTAGTAAATGCTCAAAGTAACTCCTTTCCTCACCTAAAACATGTTGGAAGAGTCAAATCATAATAAGGAGCTTGATTTCCTTGGTCTTGAAGGTTGGTCACCCATTAATGGTGGAGTTGGTCCGCCAACCAACTTTTGCCACCTAGATTTTTTGATGGTTATCTAGCTCAAACCTCCCTCAAACGTTTAAAGAGGAGGAATGGGAGCTCATGGTGACCATGTGCAAAGTAGGGGAAGTGAGATCTTATTTTTGTGGATATCCTTGACTTTCATGGCTACTTCTCCCTTCTCTCCTTCCAAATTTGGGTTGGTGGCTTGATTGGCTAAGGATTGTTTTCTTCTTTAACTTAGGAGGATGGATAGATGAGGCATGGGGAAGGATGGGAGCTTTGATTTCAATGGCATGTGCTTTGACCTTTCTTATTTCCCTTTTTTTTTTTTTTTTGGCTTCACATCACCTTCCATGGCCACTTTATCTCTTTAAGTTTACTAGTTGACCTAGCTTAATGGCCACTTTTTAATGTAAATTTAGTTTCAATTGTATTTAGTTGACCATTTGTTATGATTTTTACTAATTAATTTTAATTAATATGAATTAGATTTTGGTTTGAGTTCAAATTTACCCATTTTGATTTAAATGGGTTAAATTGGGCATAATTGAGTCAAACGGACAATTTAACTCAATCAAAATGTGTTTGTACTTCAATTATGTTTAATTAAGTGTTTGAAATGATTTAGATCAATTAATTTTGATTAATTTAAATTTGAGTTTAATTTAGACTTATTTTAACCTAAATTGGGCTTAATGGGGAAAATTAGGTTCATTTGGGTCATATGATCAAATTGATCAAATTAAACCAAATAATTATTAAATTATGTTCAGTTATGATTTACAAATTATTTTGGATGTTTAATTTGAATTTAGTTTCAATAGGGTCAATTTAGGTCTATTTGGATCAAATGACTCAATTAACCCATTTGAAATCTTACTACATTTAGATTTATTTAGATTTATATTTAAACATGTTTATATGATGATTTTGAGTCTTTGAAGTGACTAAATTTGGCTAAATATTAGTTCATTGCCTTTTGACTTGGTGGGACCCAATGGGTCAACTTCAGGTCAAATGATCTAGTTAACCACTTTGAACTAATTTAGATTTATTTTTGGATTCATTTATATTTGAGCATCGATTCTATATATTTTTATATATGATTTGATTTTGATTTCTTTTTATTTTTGGACTTAGATAATTTTGAGTTTAGATGGGTCAATTGGGTCAACCATCCCAACTATCTTAATATAAACTCAATTGAATTTAGATTTCAATTCAAATGTGTCTCATTTAGACTTGTGTTAAATTTTATTAGATTTAGATTTGATGTTATTTAATCAAATTGAGTTAGGTTACCAAGAAGATCTACTAGGGTGACCTGAACTTTCACTTTAGGATATTTTAAATTTAATTTTGATTTTAAATATTAGTTTGATCTAATTTATTATTTAATTTTAATTTGGAGATACACCTATACTATAGTTTCCTAAGTATATAATTAGAAAGCTCATAATCTAAAATTAGAGATCCTAATTATTAAGATTGAAATGATGTCAATTTCATCCAAAAATATAATAAATATTATCATATTTAGAGGAAAAAATAATATAAGATTTAAAATTATCATGCCAGTATTTTTCCAGTATTTTCAAGATTAATAATGCTTTGAGTTAAACTGAATCGATTTCAATAAAATCAGATTTTATTGAAAATTATAAATTTATTTTCTTCCTAGTTCTCTCGGCTAACTTAAAAAAAAAAAAAACGCTGTAGCCGCGGCTTTCCCATCGGACAAGAACCACAACCACGTTGTTCTCAATAATCGTGTTTCGTGGAATGATCCGCTCCACATAAAATGGCCAAAATAATCTACCAATGTGTGATTCCCGCTATTTTTGCTGGGTCCCGCACAGTGGTTCCATAACTGTTCGTTGAAACACATTGCTGCGCGAGTAGGCAGTTAACGCTCCAGATTTCATCGTGTCACAACGCAACTGTCGGTAAGCGATATGTAGACGCCACGTGTTTTCTCTGAATGTGACGTGGCTTCCACATTGGGTCCCACGCCAGATTATTTAATTAGTACAGTTGCTCCTGCTTTTGATCCGAAATGACATAAATGCCTATAACGCTTCCGAAACCAGTGTAGTTACCTCAAGTAAATGTAATCCGCGTTTAATAGCCCATGCTTTGAGGCGCGGTGCAACGGCGTTTGAAACTAGAGAGCGAAAGGCCGGTGACGGGATCGCGAGTCCGCGACCAAGCTAATCATTAGTCCTCGGGTTTAACGTTCCAAATTTGAGAAATTTTATTGTTAAGAACCCGACAAAATTTTAATAACTTTACACGTTTTAGCTATCCGATGATTACTTGTGTTTTTGACGAAGCATTATTTGAAATTTCCCCGTAATATTTTATTATTTTTATTTTCATATCAAGTTTTGAAAAATAATATTTTTTTTATTGTATTCAAGTCTTATCTGATTTTTTTAATATTTCATTATTTTCTCTTTTTCGACTGCAAAATTCATATAGTCATAGGTACTAGGCTAAATTTATAATATTATATTAAGAATTTACATATTCATACAAATTTTCGAGATTAATTTATTAAAAATTAATTTTTGATATTAACATTGAAATGATATGATTGAAAAAGTATAACCTGCTTTTGATTAGTATTTGAATAATGCTATCAGATATTCATCGTCTTTTAGCGGTAGGAGAGCGCCGTGAAATCCTCGATATATTGATCTCCGGCGGAGGCGCACGATATCGCGGAGCTACGACGTGATGAATGTGACGCAGTCCGAGGGATTAATCATAACGACATCTTCACCCATAGATGTTGAGTGGCCCCTTCCAAAAAATAATAATAATAATAATAATGCTATCAGAATGATAGGGTGATATATTATAAATGTTGCGTTCAATATTATATTATTTAAGAATAATTACAAGGCATTATTAAAAACAAATATATCTATAAAATTGATTTTCAATAGAAAATAAAAATTATGTATGTATTTATGCTTATTTGATTAAATTAATTAGAAATTGATAAAACATTAAAAAACATATTTTGAATTTGAAGATTTGAAAACACTTTTATAAAGAGAGGTAAATTGTAATAATTTGTTAAATATTGAATATTATTTAAGTGTAAATCATGAAAATATCTATATTTTTTATGATGAAAGTATCAATGAAAATATACACGCATAAAAGTATCAATGAATGCAAGGACATAAAACTTGGCAGAGAAAATATCATAAAATAAGAAGCTTAGCAATTTATGTCGTCTAATAAAGTTTACCTATGCTAATGACTAAGTAGAGGTCGAGCTTAGTAAAGTAATTACAGGAAAAAAAATATAACACTAAAATATTTTAACATTTTTCTTTCACTAGTATTTTCCCTTCATTTTTATTTTTATCTCTATTCAATCTCTATTATGCTGATCCTTCTCAATCTATTTTTTCTTTTCAAAGGGAATTGAGTATTTTAAATAATTATCAAATTAAAGCTTTGAGTATTTTAAAAAATTATCAAATTAAAGCTAAGTTTTTAAAACTTTAATAGAAAAGTTAGTTACAAAATATATAAGGTTATTAATAATAAAAAATTAAAGCATCAACCAAACTAAATACAAAAGTTAGAGACAAGAGACATAGATTTTCACAGGTTTTAACCCAAAATCAGCCTATGTTCACACCTAATCACCCTGATCAGGAATCCACTAATCAAATGAGATTACAACCATTCTCCCATACTCTTCTACACCAGGCAAATACAACCCCAACAAATATTTTCTTACACGAGCAAGTACATCCCCAACAAAGCACAAAAGAATAAAAGATGAAAATATACGAAGTATCAATCTCTCATTTTAAAAAGATTTTGTACTCAAAATCTTGCTAACACAATATTAAGATAAATAGTAAAGAGAGTTTAAGGTGATTAAATTTATGTTGACCTCACTTTTGGAGTGAGGACTCATCCTTCCCATCTTAGACTTAGGAGTCTTTTAAGCACTAGGATTTCCCTAGTCATAGGACACTTCAAGTGATTAAGAGAACACTAAACCCAAGCCTAGGGACTTAAGAAGGTATATCCTAAGTTTAAGATGTACCTTAAGACAAATAGGTTTTACCAATCATATGGCCTAAACCAAAACCTATGCTTATCCACTTATCCAAAACCAACCTCAAGCCAACATAACTAACCTCAATTGAATTTTATTTTATATCTAAGCTCCAAGCCAAATTAACTTAACCTTTAACTTAAACCAAATCCACCATCATCCTATGGTTCCAACCCAAGCCCATTCAAGTAGACCAAATCCAATTGATTTTTATAAAAATACTCCAATCATTCAATACTCTATTCCAAACCTCTCCAATATGTGCAATCAAACCAATTGAACCAAATGAATCCAATTAACCTAAGTTACTTAATTTAAAGCCCCAATGAGCCAAAATCCAATTAAACCCAAATCAATTGCAATCAAAGTCATCAATCAAATCTAAATCCATCATTGAACTCTTCTCAACACCCAATCCAATCCAATTCAACCCAATCAACACATTTGGTCCATTGACCCAAAGTGGCCTAAATGACCAAATTGATTCAAACTTTAATCCAACCCAAATTAGATTGAACCAACCTATCCAATCTCTTCTATGATGATTGTTGATCATCCTTGATTATCCAATTACAATCAATTGGGTCAAACTAAGCTAATTTGATCATTTGATTAAGTTGAGCAAATTAACCAATATGGACCAAAATGAATCAAACCTCAATTGATTGAAACCAATGACTCCCATCAATCATAAATTGATTGATGAACATGACTCAACCACCAATTGAATCAAATCAAGCCAACTTGGCCTCTTGACCCAAGTTGACCCAATTTTACCTAAAGGGCCAAATTAGGCCAAATCTCATTCCAAACTAAATTGATTGAAACTAATGCCTCTAATTAATCACAAATTGATTATTGAATATGATCCAACCTTCAATTGAATCCAATTTGATCAAACCAACCCAATTGACCCACTTAGCCCAATTGAACTAAATTATTTCTAAATCCAAAATTAATTCAAACCAACATCCTACAATCATTCTCAAATAATCAATAGAACCTAAGCCAACCCTTCACCAATATTTGGCCAATTTGACCAAATTGGTCAATTTAGCCATTTGACCCATATGAACCCATATGAGTCAAATCCAAATCCACTTCAAATTAAATGAAACTAATGGCACCAATACATTCCAAATCATCATTTGAACACACCCAAACCCTTGGTTTGACCCAATTTGACCAATTGGTCAACCTCACCTAATTGAATCCCTTTTGACCCATATGGGTCAAATTGAGCAAAACACATCCAAACCAAGCTTAAATCCAACCAAACTTAGCATACCTCATCCTTGGGTCACCATGGGTCAGCCCAAGTGGACCCAACCCATGGTGAACCCAATTTAGGCTAAACCCATGAACCAACCCACCCAAATAAGACAAAACTCCCATTTGGATGGTCTCACCTACTCCAGTCATGGCCACCCGCTCATTTTGGACACTAGATCACACCCAAGCTTGTTGGGTTCAGCCTGGGTCATGAGAGGGTGAGACCACCATTGGTTCACGAGGAATGCACCCCTCTACCACCTCATGCCTCCTCCTCAAGCCCCTCCACCTCAATAACCCAAGCCATCTGACCACCCACCACGTGACGACTAGCAAAGGCGAGCCAATCTTAGCCTTTGGTCCACTTGGGAGGAGAGTATACTTCTCCATCCATTCAAACTTCACCTGAGCATCCTGGGTGAAGTAGTCGAGCTTCTCCCATCCTCATGCTCCATGGCGAGACCAACCTCCATTTGACAGAGCCCCGCCCCATCCAACCTCACATAAACTCCACCAAACTCAAATTAACTCCCCACACCTTCCCCAGATGTTGAAACAAATCCATCGACGATTTGAGAACTGAGACTACCTGACCAACTTCGACAAGCATAGCAGCGACGTTTGGTCCACAGAAACATCAGTGGGGAGGTAGCTTGAGATCTTCTCAATAGTGTATTATCTCTTCAAGATGAATCTTCCTTAACTGATAGACCTTTGGTCTCTAGCTCCGATGAGGTAAAACTCTGGAAAATCGTAGAAATTCCCTTAGGTGTTGGTCTTTTTGTGATGAAAAGTGTGATTGAATGCAATTTCCATTGTAGGATCCTCATAGATCTCATCCTCGCACATTTTTGAGTCCATCTCGATGTCCCATGAGGTCCGATGAGCTCAGATCAAGCGACGGAAGGTGGATGATGTTTGTCTCCCGGTGCTCGGGGGACAATGGATTATCGGTCGCCCATTTTGCATGATTAGAATAGACGATCATGATTTAATCTGTTAAAATTTTTTATTTAATGCATTAGGACTCACAGGATTAATCTCCATCATTCGATTCGAGATCGGATGGTGGGGAAGAAACTGCGTCCGCTCGGATCGGACAACGGGGATGAAACTGCGTCTGCCGCCACTAACACAGCCACCATGGGGGATGTTTTAAATAGCCTACCATGTGGCACCACGTGGGAAGCTAGCTACCTCCCACATATCCAAGGTTGGGGATTAATTAGGTGTTAAAAATTCAATTAATTAATAAAAATATTGAAAATTCATAACTAATTGTTGAAAAATCCAAAAAAATATGAGTAAACTCATTTTGGAAAGGGTAAACAGAGGATAATTAAATACAAATAAAATCCTTAAGGTTTGATTAATGAACAGTGCTTAATTAGGTTTAAAATTTAGGCTAATTACCTGTAATCACTTGGCCAATTGATCCAAAATTTGGTGGGTTAGTTCTATGGGATGTTTTTTGCCTCCCATAATTTTGTTTGGGATTTATTGGCCATGTAATTTTGAGAATTTAAAATCTTAATTTTAATTACCCTTTTTAATCAATTTTATAATTATTAAAAATGTCAAACATTAAAATTTAAGTAATTAATGATGGTTAATCACTATTAAAAATGGGAATGATGAGGGAAAAATAATTAGGGCCTCTTCCTTTGTTATTTTCCTAAGTGTATTTCTATATGAGGGTTAATTAATGCATGGTTCAATTAATTATTAATTAAGTAAATTAATGGTAAAATTAAATCAAATTAAAGTTATAATTAGATTGGATAATTCAAATTGAATTCATGGGTTCCTCTTTATGTGTTTAATAATATAAAAAACTTGAAAGAACATATGGTTAACCCATGGGTGTGGGAAAACCATCTAAGTACTTAATTAGATTTTTCTTTAAATTATCTTAAATATCATTAAGAAAATTAAAATAACCACTAAATGAATGCTATGGGTTAGATCTCTAAACTTAATTAATAAATAAATTTGATGTTGTAGAAAGTAAATGATACTAATGTGAACTAGGGGTAACTTCTCTTGTTTATAGAATTTGAAGAAAAGTATGATAAAAAAATTCATCAAATGGTTTAATTTCACTTATTCTACTCTAATATTTAGGAGTAGTAGATAAGGTGTAGAAGCAAAAAATAAAGTTAAAAAAATCTTTGAATGACATGATGAAATAACTATAATTTGAAGCTTAATTTTTTTATTAAGCTTAAAATAAAATTCATAATGGAATTTATGTGAACAGAAGATGTTTGCTTTTTTGCGAATTAATAATTTTATGGTCTTTTTATTATGTTTAAATGTGTTTTTGTTGAGCAAAGTGTATTGCATTTAGGTGATGAGCTAAGGTCTTCTTAATATAATGTATGTTATATTTATGGATAAGACAAAACATCAAATATGAGTCTCTAACTATAATGAGTATAAAGAATCTTGATGTAATGGATAAAAAAGTGTGATTTATCCAACTCACATGGAATATTCATGGAGATCTTCTATGTTTGTTCTTAAGAAGATATCACGTTCCTAGCACTACCTCTATCAATACTAATTTGTATCTTTTTTATGTATATTATATGTGGTAAAAATATTTCTTCTCTAATATTCATCTCTTGACACTTGTTATAATTTTTTGTAATATGTTTTATGTCTTCAATAGGAAAAAGGGTGTCATCATGAATCTTCTTAATTTTATCCTTTACATTTTATCTAATTCTTCTAAGAACATAATCTTTACCTTACATTCATTTTGGTTTTTTTATGTTCCCTCTTTTATGCCACTTAGAACAAATTATTAATTATGTTTTTTGAAGTGGATTTAGTGGTAGCCTTATTAGTCTTAACATTAGATGATGAAGGGTAGGTCTAATAATAAACCATTATTTTAGGAATATTGATGTTTAATATGTAGATATTTGGCACTTAGATTTATATATAGATGCTTATTTCTTATGCTATTGTAATGAATATATGTGGTACACCACAAAGATCTTTTCAGTTCTTATTTGGGTGATTGACAGTGGCATTAAGAATAATATACCACTTCAAAAGATAGAAATATCAATCTACAATAGATTTAATCACTTAATAAGAACTATTAAGGCTGATGGGTCTATGTATACCACAAATATTTTCTCTACTATATATTGATTAAAGTAGGACAAAGTTTAATTAAACTTTGGTTGCAAATTCCCTATAGGGGTAAGCCCTCTATAATTAATTATATCTTAGAAGATATGAACTCCTAAGAAAACTCTCGATTAAAGTAATCATCTATTATCTCTGTAAAAATTAAGAGTTTAAATCAACATTTGCTAAATTTAGAACTCAATTGGGATAACTCAAAGTAAGAACAATTCTTTTTGGATTCCAATGGAGGAGAAGTAAGAAGTGCAAAGATATTGGGAAGCCTAGTAAGCACCTCAACCTATTCTATGATTAATTTGAGAATTATATTTTTGGCTTGAAATTTTATTAGAAAACTCAACTTAAACTCATAGCATAAGATGATAGAGATGCATAAGAGGTGAAGACTTACTCATATAATAAAAGAGATGTAAGTTATCTCACACTTTAAAATAAAGGTCTTTCTAGCATAAGCTAGAAAATCAACCTAGTCTAATAATGAAAATTTGAGATTTAGAAGTTCACTTCCACTCAGGAGGACAAAAATATCTCGACTCTTTAAATCTCAATAAATGGCCTCCTAACTTATTGGTTTAGAGATCAATCCCTCCCAAAATGTATCATTCAAAAAATTAAAGCTATCATGCAAACTTCTTTTATCATGGAGAAGTAATTAGAAAATTACACATCTCATGGTACCGCATAATACCTGTGGATAAAAGAGGCTGGATTGACCTCCTCTAGCTCTCTTAATTTCATATGCAAAGAAAAGATTCTATGGAAAGTGCTAAACAATTCCTCTAGCTTTGCTACTTGGACTAGAAATAAGTATGGTACTATATGGCAAACAACACCCAAAAAATCTGCACTTTAGAGATCACTTTATGCCTCCAAAGTTAAAAGGGAGATTAGGTATTCTGTGGGAGATGGCAATTTTTTCTCCCTTTTTTTTAATACATGGTGTGATGGTTCATCAATTCTAGAAAATAATACTTTGATGCTTGATGTAAACTCCACTCTCGGTATTAGAATGGTGAATGGTTAATCCCTTCTCCAACCATTTTCCTTCTTGTTTCTTTCCATCAAAATACCCTATACACAATGGAACCGATACTATTCTATGGAATGATAGCAAGTCAATGAGCTCTAAAGTATTTTAAATATCCTATTTGAACATGTCATGGAGGAAGGTTACAAGGAAATATGGTTTAAGGGATTTGCTTTAAATTATGTAGTTTTTTGTTGGATGGCCAATGGGTCTTAAAATGGATATGCTAAGCAAAAGAGGCATTGAGTTACCTTGCTTGTCCTCTGTCACTAGATTGAATCCCACTCTCACCTATTTTTGGATGTCTACTCATTTAAAATTATAAGCTTTTTGCCTAATGGGAGTTTTTTTCATAAACTCTAGTTTAAGGACTCTCTTATAACTCAGCACTTAAAAAAGCTCACTTACTTATTGTCGAGTGACGGTTTATTCCATTTGGGTTGAGAGGAATAAGCATTGCTTCTCTAATACAAGAAATTCCATTGAAGCTATATCCTCAAACATCAAAATCAGAGTTTCGCTTAAATTAAGCTGTTGGACTATTAAAGAAAAATGGCCTAGACTAGTTCTTGACACCTTTAACAGGTGGATTAGGTATGGCAAATCAATCCATATGGATTGTCCTCTCTAAATTATATCACATAGCAAGTTTTTTTGTTGGTCTCTATTTATTTCATGATTCCTCTATGGTTTTTTGACTTATGGAAATGATCTATGGTTGTTGGAATTAAACCTTACTGATTTTGGTTTGATTGTTGATATGGACAAAATGGATTATTTTTCTTATATAACAAATGCAGTTGATATTTTTTTTTTAAATCAGATATAGAAGTTACGGCTTTTCCGTTTCTATTTCTGATTCAAATCGATTCAATTGGGCAATGATGAGGACATTGTTACTACAACTATCAATTTTCTTGGTTGTTGCTTGAGTTGCTCCTTCTTGACTACTTAGAACCTGAGTGAGAATCTCATCCTTAATGACTTCTAGTTTATCATCTGAGTATTATGTTTTGTATTTTCCTCTAATATTTGTTTCTTGATCGGAAATCTCTCTATGGATGGATTATTTAATCTATGAATTGCCTTATATTCAAAGACCAGAATTGAAGATGTAAAGTTTTTTATTAGATAGCTATCTTGTGTATTTTTGTTTTTTGTCATTTAAAAATTGCCCCAATTATGCTAAATCCAAGCCTAGCTCTAAATGAATGTTTCTTTTCCTTGGTCTTTTGCATAGTAGTAAACATCACCCTTAGACTTTTGTAAATTTACTTAATGAAATATTCTAATTTTCAAAAAAAAAAAAAAAAATGAATTGAATTAAAAAAAGACTTAATGCAACCTAGAAAAAAAAGAATAATAACTTATAGGGGTTGTCATGTCTATAATTTGCATATCAACTTTATTTTTCAAGGTATAAGCACTCTAGGCATATAGGACCTCATATGATTACACCTTATAACTTTACTCATCCTAGTCCACGTAAGTTTTAACCTAGTTTGACTTATAGATTACATTTAAAATTCTAAAAAAAAAAAAAATTTCCAGACCTATAAAACATATGTTAGCTAAAGCAAACACACATACACAAGTAGATATAATTTAAAGATTTTACTTAGCACTAATGATTGCCAAGCCCTCTCCTAATGATCCATAATTAAGGGCTTAAATGCTAGCATCTGTATTCAAAATTATCATTTTTAAACTTATTATAGCATCTCTTATTAAGCATGGCTCCCTATAGAAGACATAATTAGTTTTAAATATATAACACCCTAACATCTAGTCTAAGAGAAAATAATATCTTACCATCCAATCTAAAACATTATATAATAATAACCAAATATTATTTTAACTTAAGTTTATGATTGACAACCTAGCAATTTAATGTGTGTATAAGGCTATTATGGTGAGTAAATACTAAGTTTTAATGTTTGAGTTATAATTTAAGACCAAGTTTTAATTTATTATCATTGGGTGGTTTCAATGTAGATAATTAAATGTTTAGAAGTGAGTTTTAAAGTTGTAATTTGACTTTAATTTAAGTTGGATTTATGATTTTGAAGAGCATAAAGAGTAGAGAGCCCCATTTAGGATAACCCTAAAGCTATAACTATGGTAATTTTTATGATTTTAATTACTTAATGATGCTCTATTTAAATTATTAATAAAATTAAGGGTTTAATTATCTTTAAATTTAATTTTAAAATTAGATAACTTTATAACCTTCATGAAGACATGATAAATGATGTTTCATATAATTTTTGTTAACTTTTGAATTATTAATTATTAATTTTTATTTCTTAATAAAATAAATTTTAAATCAATATTAAAATATTCTAAAATTTGAAAATATTTTCTAGATTGAAACGCATTAAAAGAGCAATCCATAAAATAGGATATTTTGAATTAACTTAGACTTTTAATCATATTATTTTTGTTCTAAAAAAATTCATTTTAAAATATATTTTATAAAATCATGAAACTTTATTAGAACACTTCATGTAAAATCCAAACAAAAAAATTTCATGTTATTTGAAAGATATTATGATTTTCATGATTTATTAATTTATTTTGATATTTAAAATAGAAAAAATATTTTTAATATTTTAAATAAGTTGATTTTAATGATACTAAGCCTTTTCTATTCATGTGAGTTTACGAAAAAAATTGGTGAGTTTTCTAGCTCAATTTATTTACTATGAATTTTCAAAGTAAAAAAACAATTAATTTAAATATGATATTAAAATTAATTATTATTGACTGAAAACTAAGTTTAACCATTGAATTAACTCCAAACATCATGAAATTATTTCCTAAGATCAAGAGGGATGTCAACAATATTACATGGGAGTTTGGTAAATATTTAAACCTATTTACTATTTAATTATTTACGAAATAAAATTTAAATATTATTAAAATAATTTTAATAAATACCAAAAAAAATTTTTTCTGACTTCTTGGGGCAACAAGAGGCTAATCTTAGGTAACTTTTAAAATTATTTTTATATTTTTATATTTTTAATATTTTAATTTTATTTATAATGGTATTATCATAATAATTTTAAAATACTTATTAAAATGCAAAAGTTATAAAACTTTTCTCAAGGGTCTCAATTGATATATAGAATCTTCCATGAAATTTTTAAGTCATTTGGGCCTAATTTAAATTTTATATGCTTTTATTTAATTCATTTGAATTGTTTAGGTATAATAATTAAAATATTAACTATATAATATACTTAATAATTAAGATATTAACTATATAATTTTAGTTTTCCTTTTTAAAAAAATTTTAAATCTTTTTATGAACTATTAAATTTTAATTTGTATTATTAGGATTTTATTTGAAATAATTGTAAACTTTTAAGTTCTAGGTAATTAATTCATTAATCAAGGTTTATTTAGGCCCAATTACTCATTTGAATAATTTTAATAGTGGACAAAGAGCTTAATTTAATTTTTCTTTGTTCTTTTCTATTAACGAAGTACTTTAGGGTGTATTTGTTAATTTTTATGATTTAATAATTAATTAATTAAGTGATTTTTAAAACCCTAGGATTATATTTTAATATTATAAAATATTCATCCAAATGCTCTAAAAACATTAATAGAGTTAGTAAATGGAATGCAGAATACACTCTAAAATTTTAGGTCATTTGGAGTCATGATTTATGATTAATTACCATAAATATTGTTTAATTATTCTTTAATTACTCCCAAAAAACCCATTAAATATTAGAGTTTTGTCCTTTAGATTCATCTCTAAATGCTAATTCTTGGGATGAGTCATTTGGAATTTTCAGCATGTATTCTAATGTTTATGAATCTATAAATTCGTTAATATTTTTAAATCATTCTAATATCTTTTTTTTAAACTTATCCGTGTGGTGCTAATGAAGCAGATGCTTTACATGCGACGTGCTCTAATTCATTGAACCCTTACATAAATCCTGTGTGGAAGGCAACTTACATGATTTTGATTTGAGCTATCTGATCAAGATCAGATGGTCCAAATCAACGTTATGACTTTAATGAGATGGAATCATAATCAAATGTGTGATAAAAACACAACTGTCAATTTAATCAAATCAAATAGATGGTGCATGATTCGTCTCTCATCACTAGTGAGCGGTTGAGCATCTACCATGAGGAGCTTGATCTGAGTGGTCTAAGCTTAATTCTTCAGATTTAATGCACTGAAAATGATCTAGGAAGAAAATATGGGGTTTTTAATGATGGGATCCTAAAATCATGTACATCACTTCACAAACCATGAAGACTTAAGGGTTTTATAAGTTCATTGGAAATTATCTCACTGAAGCCACTATCTAATGGAATTTACATATTAGGAAGTTTACTTGAGTTAAGAGCCTTGAGCGAATTTTTGTCACTGCCTCTATCGATCATTCTAAAGACCACTACGCTTGACACCATTCATTGAAGCTTGATCAATTTTATGCTTCCCGAGTTCACAATGAGAAGGAGATGGTTCAACTACCCTTAGAGCTTAGTAAAATTTTTTTTGAGAGAAACCTTTCTTTTAGGGATTGAGTGGGGATGCTTAATGATAGAGTTAGTAGGGGTTTTGTGGCTTGGGTTCTTTGGAGAGTGAGGCTTTAGGGTTCTTAGAGCTTGGGTATAATTTTGGCTGATATAAGGAGTCATTTGAGTACTTAAACTCCTCCTAATTCAAAATTTAGAGGGCTCCACTGGACCCCTAATATGTGTGGTGGACTAACTAGAGTACACCACACATATTAGTGTTGACCGAACTAATCAACATATCTTATAAAGATTACAAGCATAAGCCTGAAGGAATTTGAATTTGGTTTTGAAGTTTGGAATTTGAATTTAGTTTTGGTTTTGATTTCAAATTTTATTTTGAATTTGATTATGATAGATAAGCACAAACATGCCTAATATTATTCTAATGTAGAATGATTAATTCTTAGAGACTTAGATTCATTAGTTTTAAGAAGAATAGAGATATTATTAGAAAAGACAAGTGAGGAATTTAATCCGAATATAGTCATGGTAGTCAGAGAAGATGCCTTCAAGGGACTTATTTTCAATCTGACTATAATAAAATTTCAATGGCTAACTTAGAAAGAAGGCACTAAGGCTCATATTTCTCTAAGTGAAACTAGCTAAGAGGTAGTCTAAATGACTAACCAATTCTAAAGGGAAGGACTTATAAGTAGACCCTAAAGTTTTCTTTTCCTAGAAAGGATGCCAGTATGGATACTTACTCCTATCTAGAGATAATAGTTGGGGAGGATATTATTTTGGATACTTACTCCTAACTAAACCATATAAATTTTAACTAGACAAATGTTATGCAGGGGGGATGATTTGAGATTTTAAAATTATTTTTAAATTAGAAAAATACTTTAAATGCATTGTAAAAAAGTCAATTATAAATAGTTATACTTAATGAATCACACCAACAATAAGCAACAAATAAAGAAAAGTAAAGGTGCAGGATATGTAAAAGTAGAACACAGAGATTTCTATGTGGTTCAGCCAAACTCTATGTCCACGCCTAGCAACCCAAGCTAGGAATTCACTAAATCAAAGTTGAGATTGTAACAAATCTCCCATACTCTCTTTCATGGCCAAGTACAACCAAAAACTATTCTTTTCTTTATGGGCATGTACAACCCAACAAGAAATAAGAAAGAAGAAGATAAGAGATACAAAATCTAACTTCGCTTTAAAATTATTTTGTGCTCACAACCCAACTATAACAATATTATGGAAAGTGAAATAAAAGAAAGAGAGGTCACTTAATATTTAAGATTGAAGTCAACGAACAATCTTGAAAGAAATATTTGATGCAAGTAAGTCTTTAAGATGTTTGATGAGAATATGAGAGCATGAAATCAAAATGATTTAAGTTGATGATTTAAAGTATATCACAATAATGATTTGAATGATAAACCATAACAATTGTTATATGGAAACTTGAATTATGTAAAGATCAAATTAATATGAAATATTAAAACACATAAACTCACTTAAAGTCTCTTTCATAATAACTATGATATATGAAAATGATAAGATGATTTATATATAAGAAAACTTGCTACTCACAAGTATTCTATTTGAAATAACAACACAATATGAATTTCTCTTAAGGATATATGAGAATAAAAGAAGAGAAAGTGAATTGCAAGCATAAATATTAATCCAAATAAATTCATTGTTTAGGCCAACTCAAGAACAAAGTGGAAAGAAAGTTTAAGCATAAAGTAAATTGACCAATCTATATGAAATTTCAGCTAAGATAGAGATCAAGGTTATATAAAAAGATTAAGCACAAAATAAATTAGAATAACCTTATGATGCTCTTGACCAAGGGTGTTCTCACCAATCCTCCAACTCTTTTTAAGCAAACTTAAAAGCAATCTCTTGTAAGAAAGAGGACGAAGGATGATGAAGAAGTTAGTGCTTGTTTCACGGAAAGAAATCTCCAAGAAAATTTTGCAAGGAGTTGGCCAAGTGAGGAGAAAAAGCTAAGAATATTTAACCTAGAATTAATACCATTATTTATTGTAGATGGAGACTAAGAGTGGCTGGGCCAAATAGAGGATAACTGGAAGGAAAATATTTTATGGAATAATTCAACTTAAGCCAATCAAATAAAGGTTAAATCCCCTGAGGGGAAAATCGGCCAAAGCAATATGGAGGGAAATCTAATTGGAAAATAATTTAATTTTAACTAATTAATCACATGACATAAACTCTAATTTAATTTTAAAATATAAGATCATGTGGGTTGGCCAGGAGAGAGAAAAGAGGAGGAATTTTAAAATATTAGCATATAAAGCATGACTCCATTAAATTAGCTAAATGAAAAAGGAATTAATTTAAATTTATTTTCATTTGAATTAACCAATTGTTATAGCTGATCAAAATGATTCCAAATAAGAATTTAATTAAGATCTAAAGCAATATTTCATGAGATATTCAATCAACTAACTTTGATTGAAAGAAAAAGGGAAAGAAATAATCCTAAAACATTAATTTAAATTTAATAAAAATTTAGCCAAGCCACATTCCAAAAATTGATTAAATCTGATTTAATGCATTAAATTTTATTTAAATGAAGATGTAATTGATTAAGAAGCTTTTTAAATTGATAAACATCATGTGAATAATTTGAATTTAAATGTATGTATGGCCCACCCTGGGACTTTCCAAAAATAAACTATTAAGAAAAGGAAAGAGAATGATTCCTTGACTCAATTGAATTTAAATTTGAATTAACTTAAATTAGTTTAAATTAAATTAAATTAATAGAATTAATTTAAGATTGTGTCGGCCAAATCATGCCATAAATAGTTAAGATCAAATTTGAGCATATATGGAAATGAATAATCAATTCAAATTTAAAACAATTCAAATTTAAAGTTCAAATGAATGAATTTTTTAAAATTAAAAAAAGAGGGAATTATTAAAAAAATATTTTGAATAATTCTCACATAATTTATTAAACAAATAACCATGAAATTTTTTTTGCCAAAATAGGTTTAGGATGATAGATAGGATAAGAGAGAGAAAATAAGAATAATAGGAGAGAGAAAAAGAATAATTTGAATAATTCTAAGATAATTTAATTTTTATGTGCAAAGTAAATGGATAATAAATATGATTAAGCATGGACAAGATTTAGTGAGATATGAGCTTAATTTATTTTCTTGGAAGCACATTAAATGGAGTAAAGCTTATGCACTTAGTTAATACTATTCTAATGGATAATTTAATGAATAATTGTAAATATGAAATGTAGAATATATGAATAATTTTAAAATAAATTACTTAGAAATGAGTGACTGATTTATTTTGTTTTATTGAGCTCTTCATTTGCCTTTATATTATAATAAATACAAAATTCTCAACTTGTTCATATCCAGTAGCTTTAGCTTTCCAAATTGACTGTAGTAACTTGATATGAAGAATTTTCCTACAACACTTAAAAATAAATGATTTGTAGAATTTGAAGATTTGTTTGTTATCATTAAAATCAGTATCAATGAGGTAGAGCTCATGAAGTCAACAAGAAAGATACCACTTGGGGATATACTCTTATCTAATTAGCTATTAGAAAAGGGTCTTTAAAGACTTGATTCCAACCTAAATAACTGATCTTGAAGAAAAAGGTCTTCAATAACTTAATTCTTAAACCTCAAGATTGTGACTAATAGGTAGAGGTCACTTGGACTTAATTCCTAACTTGAATTATTTATAGGAATGGGGCTTTCAATGACTTATTTTCACTCCATAATTTTTTTGTTTGTTTTAAGCTAGAAAAGGGGTCATAAGGACTCAAATCCTAATTTAATAAAATTTGGTTGACAAAAATAGGCCTTCAATGGCTTAATTCCTTCTTGAATAACTACAATGATGAAAAAGGGTCTTAATGACTTAATCCTAAACCTCAAATTTTGGCTAGTATGAAAGGGGTCTTGATGACTTAATCCTAACCATTAGTCTATTTGATAGGAAGTGGTCTTGGTGACTTAATCCTATCATTTAAAAGGATACCTACTAAGGGACATACTCTTATTTCATTAACTTATAAGATAGGGACTTTAATGGCTTAATCCAACTTAGGTAGCTAAAGGGAGAAAGGGGTCTTGATGATTTAATATCCTCAAATTTTGACTAATAGGAAAAGGGTCTTGGTGACTTACTCCTAACTTAAATAGTCTATTTGATAAGAAAGAGGTCTTGGTGACTTAATTCTATCCCATGAATAGTAGGAATGGTGGCACAAAGGGGTTGCTCCAAACAAATGGGAATGGTGTACAAAGGCTTACTCCAAACCTAGGAGATTTATAAGAAGGGTGTCGAAATAGGCTTGCTCTTATCCTATATGAATGTAGAAATTATGCCCGAAAGAATTGAGGAAATTTGCAAGGGTTTAAGAGACATTGCACAAAACAATTTAAGACAAAATAAATTGCAAAATAGGTAATAAACATAATTTTATTGATCATCATTTTAAAATTGAAGTACATTTCATATATAATATTTCTTTAAGTAACATCCATTAATAGGCAGCATTAGACGTTCAGCATAAGTTATCAATTGATAGGAACCTCCTTCATGTACTTTCTCCACAATGAACGATCATTTCCCATGTTGGCTCAAATTTGCTACCTATCCTGCAATGAGCTTAAATTGGCCATTTAAGAACCAAGACCAAGTCTCCTACTTGGAAAGTTATACGACAAACCCATTTATTATGAGCTTGAACCATACGTGACTAGCAAAGTTTAAGGTTTTGCTGAGCTTTTAAATGTTTTCTTTCAAGGCACTCAAGTTCTTCCAGTCAAAGTTTATGATTCTAATCTACTGTACTGTCATTATTAACTCCTATCCTTGAAGAAGTTAATTGTACTTCCAACGAAAGAATGACTTTAGTTTCGTAATCCAAAACATATGATGTGGATTGAATTGGTGTCCTATATGTGGTCTAATAGACCCGTAAGGCTTCAACCAACATTTCATGTCACTAATGTTTATTTTTATCAAGTACTATTTTCAAAATTCAAGCAAGAGTCTTATTAAATGCTTCGACCAATCAATTTATCCTAGTAAATAAATGGTCAAATATCTCCAATTAATTTTATGTCTAGCCATAAGGATTTATTTTAGTGGACTTAAATGATGGACTATTATTAGATATGATTCAGTGAGGAACGCGAAGATGATATATAATATTTTTCTAAAAGAATTTAAGCACATGATATGCTTTCACTTCTTTCAATAGAATTGCTTTAGCCCACTTAGAAAAGTAACCAGTTGTAGCTAAAATATAAAATGATTCCCTTTTGATGATGGATGACCAATTGGCCATATGAGGTTAGTACCCAAACTCTCAAAGGGCCAAGAGGTAACCATTGAGTGTAATATATTAGGATGCTGATGTAGTACTACATCAAGTATTTAGCATTGATGGCAATGATATGCAGTTCCCATGCATTCATTTAACATTGATGGTCAATAATATTCAAGTCTTTTAATTTTCAATTTCATCTTAGATCCAAATTAGTGAGTGTCACACAATCTAGAATGTACCTCAATCATAATTTTATGGGATTCTTGTTTATCCAAATAATGTAGTTATATTTGATCAAATGACCTACAATTCAACACATTTTTAACTAATGCATAATACAAAGCATATTTCTTAATTTGATTTCCTAATGACATGTCGTTAGTAAGCTTCCCCTCACTTAAATAGTCAATGAATGGTTATCTTGAATTACATTTCTCTTAACCTTCAATAAGAGTGGCTATCATTTGCATTACTATTTTTTTTATTCATGTAATCTAGATCTATAGGACAAAGGATCTGTTGATTTTGGACCTCTATAGATATAGATTCTTTTTCTAGACATATAATTTCTTTAGCAAGCTTAGCTAAAGTATCTGCTATAGAATTATCCTTACATGATATTCTATACAAAGTCATAAAAAGAATCTTTTCATGTAATTTCATTGTATACTAGTAATAACAGAAAAGCTTTGGGTGCAAAACCTTATAGATTTTGCTTGCTTGGTTAATAACTAGTTGAGAATCTCCAAAGATTTAAATATTTTTAATATTTTAATAATTGCTAATTCTAGCCCATTATAAGAGCCTCTTATTTAGCTTTATTATTCATGCATGACTCAGATAAATGATATGAATACCACATTATTCATTTCTATAGAGTTATAAAAATCAATCTAATCTTTATCTTCCCTAGGATAGAAGAATTAGATTCTTTATTTTTCTTTGATGATGCTATGCCATCAAAGTATAACTTCCAAGTGGCATTAGATTCGTTCTTTAAGTTTATGATCTATTCATTAGGAAGATCATCAATTAAAGGGGAACTTCAGGTAGAGGATGGTTTGCTAAGAAGTTAGCTACCACTTGACCCTTTATAGTAAAGAGAGGAATAAATGTAATCTCAAATTGCAATAAAATTATTGACCAACGTGTTAGACATCCAGACTATGTTAGTTTTAATTTGGAGTTGAGTGGACACCACACAGATCGTAGGGAGTGCATATTGAAGTAATCAGGTACAGCATTAAGATATAATGTACTATCTCAGAAGATAGAAACATCACCCTACCATAGACCTAATCACCTAATAAGGACTATGGAAAATCTTTCCCTTCTTTACATGGAAAAGTAAAGCGGGTTTATTATATGTCATGTTCTTTAGTTCCCTATGGAAGCAAAATTCATAATTACATCATAGGAAGTTAGTTTTCTTAAGAATACTCTCAATTAAAGTAGTCAATCATATCTCCAAAGATTTCCAGACTATCAAAGATTGGGTGTTTTGGAAAATCAAGTGAGAAAGTTCAATTTGGAAGACTTATTTTTAGAATCCAAAGGAAGATAAGTAGGGAGCACTCATGATACTAGAAAGCCTAGTGAGTACTCTAATCTATCCTATGGTGAGGCTTTATATGTTTGAAAGAGAAAGTTTATTTTAATTTGAATTAGAATTTTTATTAGAATGCTAGGGCTTACAATCCATTAACATAAGATTATTGAATTTCCTAAGAGGTGAGGACTTTTACTAGTAGCTTGAAGGACACAAGCAACCTCAGATCTTAAATCTAAGAAGCTTTAGTATAAGATAAAAGCACAACCTAAATCTAAATGAAAAATGGGATATAATAGTTTACCTCCACAAGAGAGGGTAAACCTATCCCGACTCTTCTGGACTTACAACCACCTTGAGTGGCCTCCAGCTAACACCTCCTTCGATTCAAAACCATGTAGGCTGATCTTATGTAATTGCAAGATAGCTAGGATGTTATTTAATTAAGAAAGAAGACTAAAGTCCTAACTCACTCCCTAAGAGACTAGATAATGATTGGCATGAAGACATGACTTAGACTAAAATACAAAATTTATAATTTTTATATCATTTTGACACATTGATTTGGACAAAGGCTTAAGAAAATTATGCCTAAATGTATAATGAAATTAGATCATTGGCTAAATCACCAGGAGGAGGTGTTCTCCACTACAAGAGATGCCTTCAAAAGTCAAGCATTCCTCTATATACAAGAGTGGAGACCGTCCCTATTCAAGAAAGAAATAAGATGATATGCATGTTATTAGAACATACATCATTCAGCTAAGGAGTTGCTAAATTTTTAATTATCTTGCCTATAGCCTAAGCTTTAGAATGAGGTTATGAATTATTTTAAAATTTAATTATGTGTTATTAATGGTGGTAGAAAAGTAAATTTTTTGTTCTAAAGAGCCAACTGCATCAGACACACATTCAAACATCAAACTTAAGAAACATATGAAGAAGATGCAATTTCTATTACTCAATTTAAATAGATAATCAAACATTTATAGATTATCATGAAAGAATAAAAGGCCGGTGCGGCCGAGTACCACGTACACCTCGAAAGAGAGAAGAAATTGGTTAGCCGAGTTCTACCCTTATACAATCTGGATTACAATAAAATTTTATAATTATAATTAAATTAGATGCTATGGGGGTCATCATTCATCATCTTTTCTTCTTTTCTTCCATTGATTTAATTTGCTTCAAGGCTTCACAGGGCAGCCCAAAACTTTATTTTCTTGTCACTGCTCATCCTGATCCCCATAGCACTAATCCTAAATCTTATTAGAAAATTACAAGTTTGTAAACTAAAATCTAACTACACCTGAAATACTGATATTAGCTAAATATACAAACAAACCCAAGCAGTTATATTTTATAAATTTGGACTTAACACCCTGCACATGGGTAGCAAAGCCCACCTATCTTAATATGGATTATACAAAGGTGTATAAGCAACCTGCAAGCAAAAGCATTTATATTTATTTTAACGACCCCATTAGCACAGTCCCTTGTAAAAATAACATTAGTAACAACCCTAACATCTACACACATCAATCTTAAAATCCAGTCCAAAATATTACATCATAAAATAAAACACAACATCATAACATACACCATCCTAACTTAGAGATAGAAGTGGTGACTTAGTATTCTAATGTGTGTGCTTAGGCTTAATATGGTATATCTTAGCTAGGTTTTAGAATTACAATTATCTAAGTTTGGAATTATTTAATTTAAATATGAAGGGTGGTTTCACTTTAAATTATTTAGAGGATAAGTGGATTTTAATTTGTAAATTATTTTTCATTTGGTATTTGCTTAGCATCTAATTGTTATAAAGAGATGAAGGAAGTTTAATCTCATTCATCCCTACACAAAGTTATCTTCTAAAGCATGTTATTATGATTTTTAGTTTTTTTAATGAATTATTTATTAAATATTTTATTAATCCTAAGCTTGGGTTAATCTTAAAGAATTCTATTCAACATGAAAGGTATCTTAAGATTAATGAGATTGAATTGTCATCACATAAATAATGTTGTACCATTCTTTTTCATCATTAATAACATGCATATGATTTTAAACTTAGAATACCTATATATGCAATGTATTTTGGCATACTTAGATGATTATGAATGCATATACTTTTGGTAGAAAAGAGGGATTTTCATTCTTTAGTTAAATACACATAACATGTATTAAATATATAAGCAAGTACATGTCATTATTTAAACCAAAGAAGTGAGATAATCTAAGACCTCCTTAGCTACTTAAAGCCTCATATTCATGGAATGTCCAGACTATATACTTGCTATCTTAAATACAAATGAATGTATACACAACCATAAGAATGAAAATCATGCAAAAGATTGTATGTTAATAAATTTATTTATTCATGTCAAGTAAAGTTCTGTCAAAATTCTAGTATATGTACATATAAGAATGAAATCAAGTAAGCATGTGCCATTATTAACCAGAGAAGTGAGGTAACTAATGCCTCCGTGGGGCTACTTAAAGTCTCGTATTTCCATAATGTCCAAACTATATACTTACTAACATTCAAACATATGTAAACATACACATGAATCATGAAAATAAAACAATCCTTTAGCATGTTTAAGCTATAAATAAATGTAAATCATATAGAATATTCATAGAAAACATCAATTCAAATCTTCATTTATAATTTTGAAAATAGTTTTGAACTTTATTAATGATAATAGCCACACATATGGTAGGATTAATCCAACACATGAAACTTACACATAATTGAACTCAATTGATTCTTTTATTTGGAAACATGAATGGATGATATTAAATGACATATAAGATTTATAATGATCTAAAAGGAATAATCAAACACTCCATAATCCATTCAACTACATTAATTCCTAAGGACAATCATATTAAATAAAATCATTTAAGGTTAACCTAAGCTTCTTATGGAATTTGATTTTGGTTTTGAATTATTAAACTTAAAGAGGAGAAATAATATTTGCTATTTTGCCCTCATCCCATATTAGTGACTTAACATATTTAAGAAATATAATTAAGTAGCTTTTATGGATTGATTAAGTTCAAGTCATTAAGCAAATAATTTATTATCCCTTTCCTAAGCCTCTTTAATTCAATTAAGCATTTAATTATGAGCCTCCAATGGTATGCAAATGAGAAGTTAAAAATTCAATGCACTTAGGGACCTAATATAATGAGGCTCATAATTAAATATTAATTACTTTAAAGAAGGGTCTAATTAAGTACTTATATGAATTTCCCATACCCATGGGTTAACCACAATTTCCTTAGGGGTCTTTATGTTATTGAACACATAAAGAAGAACCCATAAATTCAATTTAGATTATCTGAAGCAATTATCATCTTAATTTGGTTTCATTTCATCATTAATTACTTAATCATTTCTTAATTAAATCATGATTTAATTAACCATCCAATGGAAAGATACTTAGGCAAATGATCAAGGAAGAAACCTTTATCATTCACCCCCATCATTCCCACTATTACGAATGATTAATAATCATTAATAATAAAAATTTTCTATTTAATAATTTTAAGAAATATTCAATTAATAAAGGAGGGTAATTAAGATTAAAATTTCAAATTCTTATAATTATCTAGCTAATAAATCTCAAAAAAATTATGGGTCCCAAGAAATCAGCACATCCAATTTGAGATAAATTTGCAAAGTAATTAAGGCTTAATTGAGATAATTAGGAAAAATTTTAAACCCTGATTGAGAACTATTCATTAATTAAACCTTTAGTATTTTATTTTATTAAATTATCCTCTATTCACCTTTTCAAAATAGGTTATTCATATTTTAGGATTTTTACAATTAGTTATGAATTTTGAACTTGAAGGTGACTAAAGGCCTTTTTAAACTTAATTAACCCTTAATCGCATTGGTGTCATGCAAGAGCTAATGTGACATCGCTTTCCACATGGCACCATGGGATAGGACACTTAAATTGTCCGATACGGCGTGTTGAGTCAGCGGCGGCAGATGCACTTTCATCCCCATTGTCCAATCTTGGATTGGATGGAGAAGATTAATCCCGTGAATAAAAATAATCGATTAATAATGGAAATCCATTCTAATCATGAGGAAATGAATACGAGGGATCCTTCATCCAATGCAAGAAGAAGAAGCATGTATACCCTCCTCCACTCGATCTGAGCTCACCGGAGCTCATGAGGAATTGGGATCAACTCCAACATGTTCAAGGAAGAGATCTAACGAGATCTTATGATGAAAATCTCATGAAATTACAAAACACTTCACAAAAGACCAACAACTAAGAGTATTTCTATGGTTTGTCAAAAAATTACCTCGTCGGAGCTCAAGACTGGCAGTCCAATGACTGAGGTAGCTTCATCTTGAAGAGACAAAGCCTTGTTGAGAAGCTCATGAGTTGCCTCCCCGTCAGTAGCTCTGTGGACCAAACGTCATCGTAACAGTCATTCGAGTTGGTCTAGGAGTGGTCTCTGGTGCTCAAATTGATCAAGAATTGATTCATTTTGCCTCGCTAGAGCTTGGGGAAGGTGTGTGAGAAGTTAATTGAATTTTGGTAAGGTTTAAGTGGGGTTGGATAGATAGAGGGCTCGATTTTGCTCAGGTTTGGTCTTGCGGGTGATGGGGAGCTCAAGGGAGATCAAGAATGCTCTAGAGATGCTCATAATCACACACTGAAGCTCTTTATGTGGTTTGAATTAGATGGAGAGGAGCATACCCTCCTCCCCAATAGATCCAATGGCTTGGATGGGTTGGTCAGTTGTCTGGGGGGTTGATGGTGAGGGGCTGGAGGCTCAAATGGTTGGAGTAATGGCAAGGGGAGGTGGTGTGTAACTCCTCAAGTGCTCCAATGGGAAGGCTTGGGTTAATTCACCCTCTCTTGCTCCAAGTGGATTTTATTTTAACTCATATGAGTTCATATGGGTCAAATGGGGTAAGTTGACTAATTTGGGAAAATTGGCCAAATTGGCTTGGGTGATGGGTTAGTTTCGGTTCAATTGATGATTTGAGAATAATTGTAGGTGTTGAATTAGATTAATTTGGATTTAGGAATGATTTAGCTCAGCTTGACCCTTTAGGTCAATTGGGTTAGTTTGGTCAAATTGAGTTGAATTGAAGGTTGGATCATGTTCAACAATCAATTTGTGATGGATTTGAGTCATTGATTTTAATCAATTTGATTTATGATTTGATTTGGCCCTTAGGTCAAATTGGGTCAACTTGGGTCAAGAGCCCAAGTTGGCTTGGTTTGGTTCAATTGATGGTTGATTTATGTTCAAGGATCAATTTATGGTTGGTAGGAATCATTGGTTTCAATTGATTTGGATTGGAGTGAGATTTGGTTCATTTTTATCCATATGGGCTAATTGGGTCAACTTAATCAAATGATCAAATTGACTTGGTTGACCCAATTGATTGCAATTGGACAATTAAAGATGATCAACAATCATTGTAGGAGAGATTGGATGAGTTGGTTCAATCCTATTTGGGTTGGATTGAATTTTGGATCAAATGGGTCCTTTAGGTCACTTTAGGTCAAGTGAACCAAATGGGTCAATTGAGTTGGATTAGGTTGAATTGGGTTGAATTGAGTTTGATGATTGATTTAGGATTGATTGAAGGCTTTGATTGCAATTGATTTGGATTTAATTGGATTTTTGGCTCATTTGGAGCCTTTAGGTAAAATGGGCTAGGTCATTGCATGGATTTGGCTCAATTGGTTTGATTATAGGTATTGGAAGGGTTTTAAATAGATATTTGAATAGTTAGAGTACTTTCATGAAGTTCAAATGGATTTTGTTCAATTGAATGGGCTTGAGTCATAGAATGATTGGATTGATTCTTAATATAAATCTTTTTAAATATTCAAGCCTTCCCTAGAAGGTTCTTAACTATGTAAGACTTCTAAGTGGCGGCATTTCCTTGATAGCTTTTATCTTTTTAGGATCAATTTTGATCCCATGGTACCTGACTTCAAATCTTAAAAACTTTCCTGAAGTAACTCTAAAAGTACACTTCAAGGAGTTCATGTTTAGGTTATAACAACACAATCGTTCAAAAACAATTCGTAAGTCATATAAGTGATTTTCTCTATATTTGCTTTTAATGACTAGAACATCAATATAGCATTCAACTTGATTATGAATCAAATCATTGAATATTTTAGTCAATGTTCTTTAATAAGTAATCGAGCCGAGTAAAGCTGAGTACTTATTGGATTGGACTTGGCTTGGACAAATTAAAAGTTGTTCGTGTTTGGTTCGTGTTTGGTTTGAGTTCGAGCCAAGCTTTCACATGGATGTTCAAGCTTGGCTTGCTTAATTTTATCTATGTTTAAGCTTGATTTGTACTTGGCTTGTTTGAAACAAGTGGACAAATATATAATCGAGTTAATGAATGAGGTTAAAATGAGCACTAAAATTTTCTCTACTTTTTTTGTTTGGATTACTTTCTTTATTCTTATATAAGTTCTCCACACAATATAAAATCTAGATTCTAAAATGAAACTGAATCATAAAAAATTCTATAAGGGGTAAGCTTGACTAAAAGATACATAAAAATCAAGAGCTAAATATGATGCATGTAAATTCATAAAGGAAGATGGAACACAGTCAACCATTTTCAAAATATAGACACAATCGACCATTATATAAAATAAATGTGACTTCTAAAAAAACTATGAAGGCACATAGTTGGCCATTTTATAAAAAAAAATAAGGCATACAATCGGCCTTTAAAAACCATAAAAATGTATAATCAAATTTGTGTAACATACCTTATTGTATGCTCCCAAATTACAATAATTTTTCTCTAAAATAAGGCACTAGAAACAAAACAAAAAAATTAATAAATAACTTAATTTGAAGAAAAAAATACTCAAAAATAAAAGAGCACATACCTGGATAAGAAGCATTCTATATGGAACAAGCTTTTATCAACCCCTCAAAATAGAAAAATGCTTCAAATTCATAAGAGAGTGAAAATATATTACTATTTTTCCAACAATAAAAAATGGTTAAAATTGAAAACAGATTCATAATGAATCAAAAACATTCATTGTTCTATTCAAAACTTGATAATAGTTCTTCCCAAAAATATACAATCATTCATATATTTAGTGGATTAATAACAATGATGCTATTCTTTACATTGAATGGTTGCAACAAAAATTTTATAATATCACCTTCTAAGACTCCTTAAGAAAGATTAATGACTTTGATGTCTTTTTTATCATGTTAAGTAAAACTGAATTAATATAATTATTTTACTATAAATATATTATCAACTTAAAAATAAAAAAGAACAACATACCATTGATTTTTTCTTATTCCCATAATAATTTCTAAACCAATCACTTCCACACATAAGAACTTGAATAGTGCTTGTACCCAAGGATGAGCGATATGTATCTATAACTCGACCGCCAACACTGAAAGTGGATTTTGATGCAACAATAGTAATAGGTATTGATAGTATATCACAAGCCATTTTAGATAGTATAAGAAATTTTAATTTGTTATCTTTCCACCACTCTAAAGCATCAAATTGGTAGTAAACTCTTATCAAGTAATATGAACACTATCTTCTAAGTAAATATCAAATTTATTTTACATTCTTTGACATCATCACTCCTAAGATAA
Organism: Cymbidium sinense; assembly: GCA_021442155.1. NCBI lineage: Eukaryota > Viridiplantae > Streptophyta > Magnoliopsida > Asparagales > Orchidaceae > Cymbidium > Cymbidium sinense. The sequence continues at coordinate 16,911,684 of CM038225.1, forward strand.
TT
>CM038225.1:17573996-17618996 GCA_021442155.1 Cymbidium sinense
TGAACACAAATTAATATCGATGCTATCGTTATCCCAAAGGAATATCTTTGTGGAGCAACCTAGTTCCATTAGGTAATCCTTAGGGATACAAGCATCCTACCAAAACCAAAGAAGGTTGGGACATTTCTTTATCTAAAACCTCTAAGAAAATAATTCGTAAGATCAATAAGCTTTGTGTGCTCAAGCCTCCAACACCAAGGAAAGTTTGCAAGTTGCTAGTGCCAACTCTAAGAAAGTAGAGCTCAAGAAGAACAACAACAACACCATGTGTCCCTCGATAGCCCTTAGCATAACCACCGAGGTCCGCATCTCAACCTTTAGTTCCAACTTTCACACCGGGCGACTTCTACCATTTCAACTAGTTCTTCTATTTCTCGCTTCCAAAGATAATTCTTGTATTGTAGATAAGGGCATCAAATCCCTTACTCCACTCAATCTACTTGACTTCTACTTTGTACCCCCAAATACTTCCAATAAATTTAAGAATAAAGCTGATTTAAATTATATTTGTGTCTCTTCTAATGAGTTGTCTTCTTTTATTCCTAACGATAACTCTTCAAGTCTAATTAACTATAACAATTTTGATCTTCCTTCTTCCTCTGTGAGTTGGACTTTTCAACTCAATACTATGGGTTAACCTCTTAAGATAGACTTGGAATCATCCACTCGAGAGTCTCATAGGAGAAGGTAGGTGAGCTGAGTGTGTAGAACTTGCCACCACCTTGCCTCCAGAGATTACCGAAGTCAACCTCTATAGTGGAAAGGTTCTACCTCCTAGGGCAGCACCTCTAGATAGAGGGAAACAAGTCATTAGTATTGAAGATCGAGAATCCCTTCCGCAAGATGCTCCACCCTTGGATATGCTTGTGGAAGATCAGCCGAAGGTGGACTACAATGTCATTTCTCATCTTAGAAAGTTGTCATCTAAGCTAAGCATATATGATTCCCTTGTCTTATCCAAAGAGATGAGGGAGTCACTAATCAAGGCCCTCCTTGATCCTAAAATATGCTTAGCTCAGCTTACAGCTATAGGTGAGGAAGCACATTATACAAAAAGAAGCCCAAGGGATCACCTTCACAAATGTAGACCTTCTACTGGGGGACTTGGAGCACAACTATCCCCTCTACATTATAGTCGACATGGATAGTTACAGACTCATTAAGGTTCTCGTAGATTCAGGTGCACCAGTAAACCTCATGAGTTTAAAGACCCTTTCCCATTTGAAGATCAACATCTCTACTCTCTGAGGAGATAGGATTCAATGATCAAGGCGAGAGGGCTTTAGGTTGCATAGTGTTACCATTGGAGATCAGTGATTGGAAGACTGACGCTAAGTTCTACATCATTGATTCGAATTCTTTGTTCACTGCTTTTCTTGGTAAGCTTTGGATACATCAGAATAAAATCATCCATCCTCCCTTAATCAGTGCATCAAGTTTAGAAAAGATGGAAATGAGTACCGTGTCAATGGGGACAAAAAACCATTTTCAGTTAGAGAGGTTGAGATCTATGAGAATGCAACCTACTATTTTCCTCAAAACACCCTTTCTCATGAACTTGGACAAAATTCAAATGCAAATGCAAAATCAAAAAAAAATGAAGGAAAAGAAAAGATAAAAGAAAATGAGAAGAAAAAGAAAAAAAAGTCCAAGTGAGCAAGAAAGGGGAATTGAAGAAGAAGTGGATCCGCATATCACATTGCACCCATAGTTCATTCCATCATATGGCTATGTGAGTAAGATGGCTCAACCTCCATTAGGTAGAGGTAGAGGTAGAAATAGAGGTAGTTCCGGAGGTGGAAGACCCCCTAGTTGACCTTCAGCCAATTTAGGTTGTGTTCTAGTTCATAGGAGTGCCCCTACTATTCATATAGACTTGGAATCTAGCTCAGAGGATGTGTCCAATGTGATTAGTATACCTGCCAACCCCTCTCAATGAGTTCCATTAGAGGTGATTTTTGATCTAGCCATAGACAAAGACCAGGCCTCCAAGCAAAGCAAAGTATTCGAATTTGGTTTATGTGAAACTATCAATCGACAGTTGGGAAACTTTGCTCTTACCTCACTTACATCTTAGAAATTTGAAGGTATAGTAGTTAAGGAAGTCCCTAAGTCTTCTAGTGACATGAAGCAGAAGAGGTTCATTTTAGGTTCATCATCCTCAAGTCCAGAGCTCGATGTAGGACTTGAGAAAGATACTTTTAAAGAATTATTGGAATTACCTTTTAACTTTTACTAACCTTATGTTCAAAATTTTATAAAAGGTTTAGTTCCTCACACATTTAGAAAAAAAAATTATGGAACAATACGGGCAGAGAAGTACAATCAAAATCATGACTAGGATTCGGTACAGTGGGTCCAGTCGATGATGAAGATTATTTCCTAGTTGTTACCAACCATTTGGAATCTAATAGGTTCCTCTCACACATCTTCAACTCTTATGAGAATGTGTGTTTAAAAACTTCATATGATCTAGATGAAATCCAAGTCAAAGAGACACTGCCAGAATTTGAAGAGGAGATTCATTCAACAATCAACAAGTTTAAAGAAACCAACCTCGGGATAGAAGAAAATTCTTGCCCAACATACATCATTTCATTGCTGAATGAAGAAGAAACAAATGACTTAGTTAGGATATTGATTGAGTTTAAAGATTGCTTCACATAGAGTTATGAAGAAATGCCCAGATTATCTCTTGCCGTTGTAGTCCACAAGCTAGCAATCTCTAACCTCTTAAGCATGCTTCAATATGCATGCGATTAGAAATTGAACAATAGATCATTTTTGAAGTTAAGAAATTGATCGATGCTGGTTTCATCAGGGAAGAAAAATATCCTACATGGTTAGCTAGTGTTGTCCAAGTTAAGAAGAAGAATGGCCAAATTCACGTTTGCATCAATTTTAGGGGCTTAAACAAGGCATGCTCTAAGGATGAGTTTCCTCTTCCTATACCAGAATTAATGGTGGGCATTGCCTCATCTCTTATTATCTTCTCTTTCATGGATGGGTCATCTAGCTATAACCAAATCAAGATGTCTCCTGAATATGAAAGAAACACTATTTTTTGAACCCCGATCGGAATCTTCTATTATAAGGCCTTGCCTTTTGGCCTTAAAAATGCTAGTGCTACATACCAACGAGCCATGACTCAGATCTTCAATGAACTCATCCATCATCAGGTTGAGTGCTACGTTGATGATCTAGTAGTCAAGAGTTTAGAAAAGGAAGACCATCGCTTTGACTTGAGAGTAGTTTTTGAATGGTTAAGATAATATAACCTCAAAATAAATCCCATAAAGTGTGCATTCAGAGTCGCTTCAGGGAAATTCCTTGGGTTTGTTATTTGACATTGGGGAATAGAAATAGATCTTAAAAGATCAAAGCCATCTTAGAAATGCCACCTTCTTGCTGATTCGTCGCTTAGTAATGATCTCCCTAATGAACAAATCATGAACTTAGGGGAGGCCGACAACTGCTGATAGGAAATGCATTTTGATGGTGCTGCTTCTTTTCTTAAAGGTGAACCACCATGTTCTATTCTCCCAGAAAAGGCAGGGGTAGGAATAGTTCTTCTAACTCCAAACCATGATGTGATGAGATTCTCATACTATCTTCCCAACCCCTGCACCAACAACGAAGGTGAGTATGAGGCATTGATTTTAGTCTAAAGTTAGCCATCACTATCAGTGTCAAGAACATCAACATCTTTAGGGATTCTCAGTTGGTCATCACCAAGATCGCTGGGTCCTACCAGGTCCTCAAACCCAAGCATCGTCATGACTATGAGTATACCATGAAGTCACCTGCATTCTTGAAGTTACCATCTACAAGAAGATCATAAATCCAATCCAAATCTAATGATTTAAACCCATGATTAAATTCAAATTCTAAATCCTTTCCTAAGCACTTTGATTTTATCCTATGGGCTTAGCCTTAACCAAATTCAAATTAACCCCAATTCAATTGATTTTCTCAAATATCAATTTAATTTCAAATCAAATATCAAATCATAAATCAATTCTAAACCAAACAAATCAATCTCAAAGTAAATCCAAGACCAAATTTTCCTCTTAAGTCTTATGAACCACTCTCATAAGCTTAATCAAATATCAATCCCAAACTCAATTATTTTCTTTATAAATCAATTTTTCATTTATTTATATTCACAAATATAAATGAAACATATCCTCCAAGGACCAAAAATAAATCCAACTAAATTAATTCCCCACTTAAGCCCTTTTGACCTACATCCTTAGGTTGGGTCAAATTTCTGTCCAAATTACTCAAGTGATTTTCTCATAAATCATTTATATCTTCATATATATTTCTGAATATAAATGAAATATAAATACAAGTGGCCAAAACCAAACACAAATCAAATCAAATTCCCAATTTTAGCCATTTTAACCAAATTCTTGAACTTGGCTAAATGATACCCAAATCAGTCCAAATCTCATGGATTTCTTCATGATTCCTTCAGTCATTGTTCCAAATATAAACATAAACTATAATTATTAAATCAAATCCAAGCTAACCCAAATCAAACCCAAGTTAGCCCTTTTTACTTGAAATTGTTATACGAACCAAAATTCATATGGCTTCAAATCACTTGCAATTGGATTTATATTTCCATCTCAAATCCATTTATAAATTCAACAAATCTTGAATCAAGCCAGTATCAAGCCAATTAACCCATTTAGGTCCACTTGACCCAAAGTGACCTAAAAATGCTTCTTGAACCAAGTTTTAATTCAACTCAAATTGGATTGAACTAAGCCCATCCAAACCTCATATCATGATCAACAATCATCCTAGGTTAATCAATTATCTTAAATTGGGTCAATCTAAGTCAACCTAGCCCATTGACCAAGTGAACCCTTAACCCAAATGAAACCTAAACTAGCCAAAACATAGCATATGCCAAATTGACTGAAACTTTTGATCAAGGACCATGGCTGACCTTAACCCAAGATCAACATGCATATTTGGTCATTTCCTCTCCTTGGCCACTTAGCACCCATTCATAGGTCCACTTAGGCACCAAGGACATGCCATGGACAACATAAATAAAATCCCACGCCACATGGAAAGCACACCGTGTCAGCCGCCACATGGCTCGATGAGATTAAGGCTTTAATTATCCTTAATTAATTTATTTTTAATCCTAAAACTTCCTAAATTTATAACTAATCCTAGAAAAATTTTAAAAATAGAAACTTAGGCTCATTTTAAAGATATTTTAGAGTTGAATCTAGAAATATTATTATTAATTAATTTAGAATAGTGATTTTGGCTTAATTAAGGTTTAATTGAAAATATAATTAGCTTAATTACTCCTTAATTAATCACCCAATTAATCTCAAATAATTTTTTGATGTTTGGGGGAATGACCTCTACCTCTTCTATTTTTCAGAAATTTTGTTGGTTGCTTAATTAGGGAAATCAATTGATTAAACCATAATCACTCTTTTTATTTAATTAGTAATAATTAGTGAATGAAGAGTAGTTTAATTAATTATTTAAGCCTAATTACCTCTGTTGAATAGAAGGAAGCTTAGTGAATGTGATTGGGATATTTTTCCTAATTCATTTCCAAAGTTTTCTTCACATTTTGGGAATTTGATTAGTTAATGTTTAATGAGGTAATTAATTGCTTAATTAATTAATTAATCTTCAAGATAAAAAGCAGAGCTTAAATGATCAAATATGGGACTTGGGGATTGAGATCAAGACCTCTTTCTCGATCTTTTCTTAAGTCAATTTCATTTCATTAATTAAACATGCCTAATCAAATGGATTAAAGAACTTGATTAACTCAATATAAAATTCACTACACACCTAAACAACCTTTAATTAATCCTGGGTAGCTCTTTGGGTGTTCAATAACCCAAAGTAAGAGATGATGAAATTATGGTTAGCTCACATGTTTGAGAAAAAAAAAAGTAGTAAGATCCCTTAAGCCTAATTAACTATTAATCATGAGCAAATTGCATTAAGCCCCTTTCATTTCTTAAGAACATTGCAAATTTACTTTTCATGTGGTTGCATATCATATTGGCTCATTATTAATTAGTTAATTAACTTAAGGTGACGTAGGTAAGGGTTAATAAATACACTTAATTCATACCTTAACCTAATTAAAATTTAAAATCAACCTAAATATTATTCATTAAACAAAATTAACTCACACATGGGGAATGTGATTAGGATTAGCAAACCTCTTTTACATTTCCTAAATCAAATTAAACTCAAAATGAAATGACATTAAAGAACTTTGGTTCATTTTAAATAGTCTTATTTAGTACGATTAACTTTAGGAATTAATTAGAATGAATAAGATCATGTGCTTATATTCTTTTATTTCTTTTTAATCATGTTAAATGTTGTTTGCATTTGTAATCATGCATTCATTTCTTTTAAAATTTGTTGGCTTAATTAGCCTCATGCTCAATTCGATTAATTTTGATGATAACAAATAAATGCTTGGATGTTCTAATGAATATTTTTATGAGTTTTAGATATATCAATTGCTAATTACATATCCAATACATCTCATAATATGTTTGAGGAAATTGCAAGAGTAGAAGAATGAAAATGATAATGTGAAGCTCAAGATACAATATTTTGGGTTATATGACTATTCATATGAGTCATTGGCATGAATCAATTTGCTCACAACTTAACATATTATTTTAATGAGGTTAATTTATATAAAGCTTTATTTAATTAGCATTCAATTATATGTTTCATACATAGCATTAAAATTATCAAAGTAATAAATGATAAAAACTATTAAGTATAATTATTTTATTTACTTAATATAATTAAGTATTTTAATTTAATTTGCTGGTTATAAGATAACTAACATATTTATGATTATATATAAATTATATCATAATTTTTAAACGTCACATGTCAAAATTAACAAAAATATATAAAATTTTTTGTATTTTAGCCAAAGTCATTGTTTAATCAAAGAATTCATATCTGATTTTATCTCCATCGGATTCCTTGAATTTTTTCCTTTAAAATAAGTGGTTACATGACCCACTTTGCATTAAAATTGAATTTATTATGATTTTTTAAACATTACCTGATTTTAATAATGGATACATGCTACATGCTTTGAATATATTAAGAGCTACATTTGATTACTTTTGACTTTCCCATGTGAATGAATTTTTTGCTAAATTTAATATTTGTTTAATATAAATTATATTTTTATTGAATATTAAATTATCACATGATAGCATGAGGTTTGTATAATATATTTCTTTGAAATAATTTTTTAAATGACCTTCTTGCCTATAAATAGCCCTCATTCTCTTCATGAAAGTATCCCTCATTCAAAATTCAAAATCTCTCCAGCAAATCTAAGAGAAAATCTCTTAAATGTTCCTTCCAAGTGTTCTCCAAATATTGCAAGATCAGATCCTTGGTTTGGAAGCTTCAACATCTTCAACGAAGCAAGCCTTTTTAAATTACTTGAGTTTGTTTTCTTGATCTTAATACTTCTTCGTTGTTCATGCTATTTTCGCCATCTATTTCTTCTTTCTAATTTATACTTTTTGGTGGATTAGTCTTTGAACATTGGTTTTCACATCAAAGTTTATCAATCTTTTTTTTTGGTGCAAAACTCTTGTGATAATTTGTCGGATCTATTTCAACTTGCTGAAATTTTTAGCTTCCTACAAATTTCATTCGGTTTCTTGAAATATTTCTTCTTTGGTCTTATTTTGAAAGATCATTTATTCTTAGATCTATTTTAGAAGTATATTTTAAGCATTTTAAAATAAATTATTGTGCTAAAATTATTTTCATATTTGCTAGATCTCTCTTTTTAATTGAAAGCTTACTAGTCAACTTAGATCTCTCTTTTTAATTGAAAGCTTACTAGTCTATCTTAGATCTATTTTGGGATCATTAGCATAAATTGAAAGAATCTTTTTGGTTAAAATAAATTACTCCTTGCTGAAATTTATTTTATTATGAAAAAGAATATTGTGAATTTATTTTGAAATCATTTTGTATTATTCTACAAATTATAATAACATGAACATCCTAGTAAGATCACTTTAAGATATTTATTTTTATTAAGTGAGCACTTTGCCTTGCCAAATTTTTTAAGTTGTAAAGTGATCATTTATAAGTTGTGAGATCACTTTTTTTGATAGCTTGGTATATTTGTGAGAGATTTATTTTATCAAAATTTATTATTTTGTTTTTTTTTGTGTTGTAAAATTTATTTTGGGGTTGTACTACCTTTGTAGGAGAGTACATATTGTTGTAGGGTTGTACTCCCTATAGGAGAGTACTTTTGTAAATCATTTTCATTTAGTGGATTCCGTGTGGCGGACGTAGGCCGCTTTGGGGTTTGAACCACGAAAAATCGCGGTGCCTCTTGTCTCTATTTATTTTATTGTATTTTTATTTTGCTACATTTAGAATTATATCTTATCATTATAAAATCAAAATCTAATTTTCTATTTAAAAATTAAAATTTAAGTTTTGAAAATTTTAATATCACCCAATTCCCCCCCTCCCCCCCCTCTTGGGTGCTATAGTGTCTCACAATTGGTATCAGAGCCTAGGCTCTTTTATTGGCTTAACATCCAAGAGTAAATCTTTTCACTATGGCACAAGGTTTCACAAAGGGTTCATTACTGGAGGGACAATCCACTCATAGACCTCCACTTTTAGATAGTGTACCATTTGATTATTGGAAAAATAGAATTAGTACATTCTTAAGAGGTCAAGATGCACGCATGTGGTATATGTTGACACATCAATATCATACACCCACAGTAGAAGTAAATGGCATTAAAGTAGAAAAACTTTTGAGGAATGGTCTATGAAAAGAGAACTTGATGAATTAAATGCTAGGGCTTGTAATACTTTTACATTGTGCTTTATTACGATGATTACATGAAAATTTCTATGTTAAGTACAAAGAAAAAGAAATATGGGATAAACTTATTATAACTTATGAAGGAACTAGTGAAGTTAGAGATGCTCACATAAATAGACTTGTTCATAATTATGAGTTATTTCATATGTCTCCTTCAATCTATATATGTATACTAGATTTATGACAATAATTAACATTACATTCTCTGGAAAAACATATAGGAATCAAGACTTAGTTTATAAGATTCTTAGATGTCTTCCAAAAGAATGGGAAGAAAAGTAACAACTATTAGTGAAGCTAAAGATTTATCTACTTATCCACTTGATCAGCTTTTGGGTTCTTTGATAGCACATGAACAGTTATTGCTCAAAGGGATAAGATGGATAACTCAAAGAAAAAAAGGAGAAGGAGAAAGGAAAAGCCATTGACTACAAGTTGATGATAGTGATGAGCATAACACCTCAAGCTCGGATGGTGATTGTGATGAGGTGGTCATGCTTTCCAAAAGGCTTGGGAACTTGCTAAGGAAGAAGAATCAAAGGCATAAAAAATCTAAAAATTATAAATTTTAAACTAAGAAATTTCCTACAGGTGAAGGGATCATTTGCTATCATTGTAAAAAGCCTGGACATGTGAAGCCTTTGGAATAATTACATATCATATATGTAAATCATATAATCAAACAAAAAAATGACTTCTTGCATGACTTTTCATACTTATGGTTCTTTTTGTACATTCATATGTATATAATAAAAGTGGTATATCAGTCTAGACATCCCGGGGCTGCGAGGCTTTTAGTAGCCCCAAGTAGGTCTTGTACCTTACACCCCTGGTGTAGAACAATGTCATCGTACCTACTTAAAACTCTTATACATATCTATGTATGATATGAACAATGAATAAGAATCATTAATCAAAGAAATCAAATATAATTTTTGCATGTGTTTTCTTATTTTTATAGTTTCCTATACATCCATATGTATATAAGAAAAGTGGTATATTAGTCTGGACATCCCGAGGCTACGAGGCTTTAAGTAGCCCTAAGTAGGTATTGTACCTTACGCCCTTAGTGTAGAACAATGGCGACATACTCACTTAAAACTTTCATATATGTGAATGTATACTTAGCTAAGAATGAGAACCCTCAATTTCTATTAAAAATACATGCATCCATACTTTATTTATTTGGTTGAGTTGATTAGTCATGTGATTTAAGGTTCTTTCCTTATGCTTTTGCATAAAAATCTAGATATAGCTTTAAATTAATATGATGAAATCATTCAATCAATTGAAACATTAATTCCAAACACATTTACTCACATTCATCATTTTAGTGTGCTAAAATGCAAATTGCATGTATAGCTATGCTTTGGATTTAATCATATGCATGATACACATGTTGGAAAGAAATGAATAAACATGTGTTATGTGACAGTAATTCATTCTAATTAATCTTAAGATGTGTTTCTTATTGAATAAGGTCATTTAGAGTGAACATAAACTTAGGGTTATTTAAAACATGTAATAAGCCATCCACTAAAGAGAATCAAGCTAATTAAATTATCTTATAAGTGACTTAAGGTAAGGATGAATGAGAGGTCCCCTCTCTTTCTTCTCTTTATAACATTTAGTTGATAAGTGTAAGACATATGAAACAAAAGAAAACCACTACATAAAATCTTCAAATTAATTAAATCACTTAAAAGAGAAATCAACCCTTTATAAATTAAATCTTTCACTCTTAGCAAAATTACAAGTCTAAAACCTAGTTAGGACATACCACACAAGCCTTAATGCACACACATTAGATTAAGTCATCACTTCTAATTTTATGTTAGGACGGTGTATGGTTTGATGTATGCTTATTTTATTATATATTGTTATAGAATGGATGTTAGGTGTATGTGCGTAGTCTGAATGTTAGGCCGATATTAACCTAATCATGTTTTCTGCAGTAGGTTGTGGTTAAGGGGCCACTATAATAAAAATAAAAATGCTTTTGCTGTGTAGATTGTTTATACCCCTAAGCATAAACCAAATTAGGGAATTTGAGCTTGGTTAGCTAGGTACGGGGTGCTAAGTCAATATTATTCATATAACTACTTGGATTATATGGTATGTTTAGCTAACATTTATTTTGCAGGTGTAGCTAGATTTACTTTCCTTCTTTTAATGTAATTTTGCATTTGGATTCAGATAAGTGTTATGGGGGATTATGATAAGCATTGTTTACAAGACCAAATCTTATATACCATATGAAACCTTTGGAGCAAGCACATCCAAATTAAATAAAAAGAAGAAAATAATAAAGAATTAAGAATGAAGAATGAAGAATAAAGACACCCATAACATTCATCATTTGTAATTGTAATTATTCCCTTATAGTTCAAGTTGTATAAGGGTAGTGCTCGGCTACTCATATTTCTTTTTTAGGTTATATGGTGGTACCCGACCGCACCGGCCTCTTATTCTTTTGTGTTAGCTTTATAAAATTGTTTGATATTTTGTTTAGCTTGTGCATTAGAAAAAGTATGTCACTTTATAGTTTATTTATGATTGATGATCGTTGTATGACCTGGATTCATTTAGGCTCTAATTGACCTTACTTTTAGAGTGAGCTATCAACTTTCTTATCATAGATCAAGGACTCTTATAGACACTAAGAGTTTCGTAGTCTTAAGACACTTCTAGTGATTAATCCTATAGACTTAGAAGGGTTAGTCATAGTAATAGGTTGTTCCTTAGGGATTTAGGAAGACTTGCCTGCCTTATAGCATTGAACCCAATCCTTGCTTCCTTCTTTCTAACCAAACCTCAAATTCAAATCCAAATTTCAAATCAATTTCAAATCAATTTCAAATTCAATAATTGAAATCCATGATTAAATTGAAACTCCAAATCCCTTCCTAAGCCCTTTGATTTTATCTTATGGACTTAGGCTTAACCAAATTCAAATAAACCCCAATCTAATTGATTTTCTCAATTATCAAATTTAATCTCCAATCAAATTCCAAATCATAAATCAATTCCAAATCAAATGATTGAAACCCATGATTGAATTCAAATTCTAAAATCTCTCCTAAGTCCATTGATTTCATGTTATGGACTTAGCTTTAACCAAATCCAAATCACTCCAAACTTAAGTGATTTTCTCATGAATCATTTATATCTTCATTTATATTTCCAAATATAAATGAAATATAAATTTGAAAGGCAAAAACCAAACCAAAATCAAATCAAATTCTTGATTTTACCCCTTTTAGCCAAATTCTTGAACTTGGCTAAATGATACCCAAATCAACTCAAAACTCATGGATTTCTTCATGGTTAAATCATTCCTACAATCATTGACCTAAAGATAAATACAAACTACAATTATCAAACCAAATCCAAGCTAACCCAGATCAAACCCAAGTTAGCCCTTTTGACTTGAAATTGTCATATGAACCAAAACCCAATTGGCTCCAAACCAATTGTAATTGGATTTTCAATATCAATCCATGTGAGTTCAACCAAACTTGAATCAAGCCATGATCAAACTTAACCCATTTAGGCTCACTTGACCCAAAGTGACCTAAAGGACCTTTTTGAACAATATTCTAATCCAACTTAAATGGGATTGAACTAAGCCCATGCAAGCATCACAACATGATAAACAATCATCCTAGGTTAATCAATTGTCTTAAATTGGGTCAAACCAAGTCAACCTATCCCATTGAACAAGTCAACACGGAGCCCAAATGAAGCCCAAACTAGCCAACATCCACCATATGCCAAATTGATTAAAATCATTAATTCAAACCAACTCATAATCAATGATTGAACATGTCCAAACCTTCACTTGAGCCAAACCAAGCCCAATTGGTCATTTGACCCCGTGTTGATCCAGTTTGGCCTAAAAAGCTAAAATGGGTCAAATCATGATTTGATCCAAATTGATTGCAACCAATGGCTCAGGTTCATTCCAAATCACTTATTGAACTTGACCAAAGCCATAATTAAGCCCAAGTTGACCAATTGGTCAACTTGACCTAACTTAGCCCAAATTGACCTAAAAGATTAAATTAGCCCAAATCCAAATTAATTCTAAATTAAATCAAACCAAAGCTTTTAAAATTAGCTATTAATTGACTCTGACTTAACAACTTAATTTGGTCAAATTGGTCAAATTGGTCAACTTGACCTATTTGATCTATATGAATCCAAATGAACCATAACCAAATCCAAAGAAAATTGAATCAATCTAATGACACTAATACATTCCAATTTGTCATGTGAACTTGGCCCAACCCTTAGTTTGACCCGATTTGACCAATTGGTCAACTTGACCCAACCTAACCAAATTTGTCCTAGATAGGTCAAACAAGCCAAATCAAATTAAATAAACTCCAAACCACTTGAAATCTGGGCTAACCCACTTTTGACCTATCCCAAATCTACCATAACCAAACCCATAGCCAAATGAACATTTTTCCCTTGGGTTTAGGGCATCCCATGAGATGAGACACATGCTCATTGGGTCATTTTCTCACCCTAGCCACTTGGCACCCATTCATAGGTCCACCTAGGCACCTAAGACCATGGCTGACCTGACCCAAAGTTTGTTGGGTCAGCCATGATCCATGGGGAGGTGAAATCACCTCCCCATCCCCATTGGTGCTTTCCAAACCATCAAGGACAAGCACTTCTTTCCTTGATAGCCACCTCCACACCCTCACCCAACCAAATCGAGCCACATCATGAACCCAAGGACCTCCACCACCCTCTAATTTGGCCAATTGATCAAGAAGAAGCCAAAGAAGTTATGGTCATCTGATCCAAGAAATGTGGGGGTATATCCCCTCATTCTGACTCAAACTCGAAGACTTCAACCCAGGAGAGAGTTTCCATAGTGATTTTTAAGCCTTCCCAAGCTCCCCAAAATCCCAATTCTCGATTTTACGCAAAACTGAAATAAGGGAGGCCACCTTCGATTCCCATTTGCTCAAATCTCCACCAAAGTGCAATTAACTTTGTACACACCTTTCTTGGAGCCAAATGAGCGAGAATGAATCCTTTATCAAGCTTCTTAATGGCCGAAGGGTAGAGTTTTATCATGCCCGACAACCTACATCTAGTGTTTTGGTCTTACAAGCAAACTACACCAAATCAAAGCTCGTGCGGCTCAACAGAGCTTTGTTTCTACCAAATGAAGCTTCCTCAATTGTTGGAACTGCTGGTTATAAGCTTTGGTAAGGTATTCCATTGAAATTGATCCTTGAATGAAAATAGGTTGATCTTTTGTGAAAGAAATTTTTATGTCATGCGATTTCCACCATTAGATTTGATTCTTGTGCTTCCCCGAAGGTGTGGGATCATTTTCATCTCCATCCGAGCTCTGGTGAGCTCGGTTCGAGTGGTGATCGATGGATGTTAGCCATTGTTTGACTCTCAGGAGGAGATAAATCATGGGACGTCCATCATTTATGATCAAGGTGGACGGTCTTGATCTAATCAAGCTTAGAGCCTCTGATTAATCCCTCAAAATTGTAGGTTTAATCATGGCCATCCGATCTTAGATCGGATGGTCTACGGAGTTACAGCGTGTGCCGCCATCTCAGTCAGCAATTGGATGTGACAACTTAAATAGCAAATCTCATCGTGCCACATGCCGTGTCAGCGCGCTGCGTAAACCACCATGTGGTCCGATTGGATTAAGGCTCTAAATAGGGTTAATTAATTGGTTTTTAATCCTGAAACTTCATAAATTCATAACTAATTCTAGAAAAATACAAACTTAGACTTATTTTAAAGATATTTCAAAGTAGAATCCAGAGAAATTATTTTTACTTGATTTTGAACAGTGGATTTGGCTTAATTAAGGCTTAATTAGAAATGTAATTAATTACCCCCTAATTAACCATCCAATTAATCTCAAACTTTTTGTGCATGTTTAGAGGGATGACCTCTCCCTCCCCTATATTTCTAGGATTTTAGTGGTTGCTTAATTAGGAAAACCAATGGATTAAGCCTTAATCACTTTCGTAATGTTATCAATGATAATTAAGTATTTGAATAGTAAATTAATCAATCAATTAAGCTTATTAACCTTTGTTAATGGTGATCATGTCTAGGGAAGTGGATTGGGAATCCCTCTTCCAATCTTTTCTTTAAGTCTTCTCTAATCCCTCTTAAAAAATTAATTAATTAACACCCCTTAATTAATTAATCAATAAGATTAATCAAAATTCAAATCATACCTAAACTTTAACTAACTAATTGAAAGTACTTAGGGATTGAGACTTAGGCTCTCTTCTTTGTCTCTTTCTCTAGGCCCATCTCATTTTGGTTGGTTAAGGTTAATTAAGGCTTAATAAGTTAATTAATGAACTTAATTAATTTAATTGAATCTATTTCTCTAATTTAATTTTGAGCAGCTCTTTGGGTGTCCAATGACCCAAAGTGAGTAATGATGAAATTATGGTTAGCTCACATGTGTGAGAAAGCCATAAAAGTAGTTAAGTGATATCTCTTAAGCCTAATTAACTATTAATTATGAGCCAATTGCATTAAACCCCTTTTCATTTCTTAAGAGCATTGAAAATTTACTTTTCATGTGGTTGCATATCATATTGGATCATTATTAATTAGTTAATTAGCTTAAGGTGATGTAGGTAAGGGTTAATTAATTGGCTTAATTCATACCCCAACCTAATTAAATCATAAAATTAACCTAATTACTTCTTCATTAAATCAAATTAACTCACACATGGGGAATGGGATTAGGACCATCAAACCTCTTTCACTTTTTTTAACTCAATTCAAATATAAAGATGAAATAACATTAAAGAACTTTGGTTTATTTTATATAGCCTTATTTAGTATGATTGTCCTTAGGAATTAATTGGAATGTATGAGATCATGTGCTTATGTTCCTTTATTTCTTTCTAATCATGTTAAATGTTTCTTGTCATATGTAATCATGCATTCATTTCTTTTAAAATTAACTAAATAAAATAGTTCCTTTTATGTCAAATTGCATGTGTTGATTTAAATTAAAACTAGGTGTGACTATTATTACTATTAAATCAAAAGTTATTTTCAAAAGCTAATAGAACAATTATAATAAATGGAGTGATGTCAATTACAAATATCTTTAAGTTTTCATGTGTTGATAATATAATATATGCAATATGAAGCTCTCTTTCCTTATCTTGCATGAATTCACATAGGAATTACAGATGTATAGTTCATTTGAAAAGAACACAATATTTGTCTAAATCTATTCCCATGCATTTCCATGTTAAGACTTAGGAAGAATTTCATACCACATATGTAAACCATATAATCAAATAAAATATGACTTCTTGCATGACTTCTTCTTCTTCTTGTGGTTCTTTTTATACATTCATTTGTATCTGAGAAGAGTGGTATATTAGTCTGGACACCCAAGGGCTATGGGGCTTTAAGTATCCCTAAATAAGTCTTGTACCTTACGCTCCTAGTGCAGAACAATGTCACCGTACTCACTTAAAGCTCTTATATATATGTATGTGTGATGTGGCCAATGTATAAGAATCATAAGTCAAATAAATCAAATACAGTTTTAGCATGGGTTTTTCCTATCCTTGTAGTTGCTTATACATCTATAAGTATCTAAGAAAAGTGGTATAACTGAGGACTGAGCAGTAGCCTAAGTAGGTCTTGTACCTTACAGGTGTAGAACAATGGCGACATACTCACTTAAAACTTTTATACATGTGAATGTGTATCTAGCTAATTGATGAAAAATTCATCTTTTCTATTAAAAAGACATGCATTCATAATTTAATCAGATGAAATATCTAAATTCCAAACATACTTCTTTGCATTCATCACTTAAGTGTGCTAAAATATAAATTGCATGTATATGCTTAGGATTTAATCATATGCATGATATACATGATGGAAAGAAATGAATAAATGTGTGTTATGTGATAGTAATTCATTCTAATTAATCTTAAGATGTCTTTCTTATTGAATAAGGTCATTTAGAGTGAACCTAAATTAGGATTGATTAAAACATATAATAATCCATTCACTGAAGAAAATTAATTAATTAACTTTCTTTAGAAGTGACTTAAGGTAGGGATGAAAGAGGGATTCCCTCTCTTTCTTCTCTTTATAACACTTAGTTGTTAAGTATAGGCCATATGAAATAAAAGAAAACACTAAGTAAAATATCCAAATCAATTAAATCACCTAAAGAGAAATCAACCCTTTATAAATTAAATCCCTCACACTTAGCAAATTACAACTCTAAAGCCTAGTCAAGACATACCACACAAGCTTTAATTCACATAAATTAGACTAAGTCGCCATTTCTAGCTTTATATTAGGGCGGTCTATAGATTGATGTACACTTGTTTTTTGATGTATTATTGTAGACTGGATATTAGGGTGTATGTGCGTAGCCTATATGTTAGGCCAAGATTAACCTAATCATGATTTCTACAACAGGTTGTGCTTAAGCGATCATTGTAATAAAAATATAAATGCTTTTGTTGTGTAGATTGCTTAGCCCCTAAGCATAATCCAAGTTAGGATATGTGGTTGTGTGTGGGGTGCTAAGTCCAAATTATTCATCTACTTGGGATGTGTGTTTAGCTAACATTTGTTTTGCAGGTGTAGCTAGATTTACTTTCCTTCTTTTAACATAATTTTGCATTAGAATTAGGATGAATGTTATGGGGGATTAGGATGAACATTGGTTATAAGACCAAGTCTTATGTATCATGTGATGCCTTTGGATCAAGCATATCCAAATCAAGCTAAAAGAAAGAAAGAAATGGAGCAAATCAAATGAAGAAATGAAGAAGAAAGAATGAAGAATAAAGACCTCCATGACATTTATCATTTGAAATTATAATTATTTTTTTGCAATTCGGGTTATACAAAGGTAGAGCTGCTACCCATATTTCTTTTCGGTTGTATGATGATTTAACCACCTGTGCATTTTATTCTTTTGTGATAGCTTTATAAAAATTGTTTGATATTTTGTTTAGCTTGTGCATTAGAAAAAGCATGCATTTTTCATAGTTTGTTTATGATTGGTGATTGTTGTATGGCCTAAGTGCAATTAGGCTCCTAGGATAAAGAAGTAAATTTTATATCCCATTAACAACTCATAACTAAACTTTTAAAACAACTCACAACCTCATATAAAAACTTAGGCATTAAATCAAGATAATTAAATATTTAGTAACCCCTTAGCTGGATGTTGTATAATTAATATCATGCATAACCATCTTGTTTCACTCTTGTTAAGAGAGGGATTCCATCTTCACCAGATAGAACTGGCTTAACCTTTGAGAGCCTATGATGGAAGAACACCTCTTTCCTTTTTGATTTGGCCCATAATCAACTTCTCATGCATTTAGGCATACAAAATCTCATATCCTTTGTCAAAATAAAGAGTCCTAAATTAAATAAAATTTGATAAGAATTTGCATTAGATTTAAGTCATTATTCATACCCATCATGATCTAGCCTCTTTGGGAGTCAGTTAAGAACTTAGTTTCTTTTCTAAATAATAATAACCTAGCCATCTCGCAAAATCACATGACTTGCCTTCATGGATTTAAAGCATAGGAAGAGTTAGCTAGTTGCCACTCCAGGTAGTAATAAGCCTGACAATCGGGTGGTTTACTCTATCTTGTGGAAGTAAACCATATACTCACTTTCATCTTAGATTTAGGTCATGCTTTGGCCCTCGCCAAAGCTCCCTAGATTTAGGATCTGAGGTTGCTACTTCATTTTGTGGGCTACAAGCATAAATCCTTACCTCTTAGGCATTTCTATAATCTTGTATTGTGGAATTATAAGTCCTATATTTCTAATAAAATTTCAAATCAAATAAATAAATCTCCTCAATTTCAAATATATAAAGCCCAACCATATGATAGATTGGAGTGCTCACTAGGTTTCTAGTATCATGAGCACTCCCTACTCATCTCCTTTGGTTTTGATAATAACTCTTCCCTTTTGATCCATCCCACTTGATTTTTCAAAACACAACCAATTTATTGATAATCCTATCTTTGAATTCTTTGGAGACAACAATCGCCTACTTTAATCGATAGTATTCTTATGAGATTCACTTTCCTTAAGATGTAATTAACTATGGAGACTTGCCTCCATAGGGAACTTAACAAACTCGATTTAAATAAACCCTACTTTACTTTTCCATAATGTAGGGAAAAATTCTCTGGTATATTCGAAGAACCATCATGCCTTAGGAATCCTATTAAGTGATTAGGTCCATCATAAGGTAGTGATTTCTATGTTTTTAGACAGTACTCTATTCCTTGATGTCGTACCCAATCTCCTCAATAAGTACATCCTCAGATCTACATGGTGTCCCCTCACATATACACACACAATGAAATCGAAAATAAAAACTTCTTAGGGAAAAATATATTTCTTCTATAACTCATAATTAAACTTCTAAATAACTAACCTCACATAAAGCCTAAGCATTAAATCAAGATAATAAAATATTTTGTAACCCATTAGTTGGATGTTGTATGTTTAATATCATGCATATCATTTTGTTTCACTCTTGCTAAGAGAGGGTTTCCATCTTTTCCAGATAGAAAATGCTTGTCCTTTGAGAGCCTATGATGGAGAACACATCTCTCTCTTTTGATTTAGCCCATAATCAACTTCATCATACATTTAGACATATAAAAATTCTATAGCTTGTGTCAAAATAAAGAGTCTAAAATCAAATAAAATTTGATAAAATTTGCATTATATTGGGTCATTACTCATACCACTCATGCTCTAGTCTCTTAGGGAATGGGTTTATGGACTTAATTTCTTTTCTAAATAATAACAACCTAGCCATCTTGCAAAATATATGACATGACCACATAGTTTTAAAACATATGAGGAGTTAGCTAGCAGCCACTCGAGTTCATTATAAGTCCAGCAGTCGAGTGGTTTACTCTTTCTTGTGGAGCTAAATAATATACCCACTTTTTCCTTAGATATAGGTCACGTTTTGGTCCTCGTTGTATCTCCTTAGATTTAGGATCTGAGGTTGTTATTTCTCTTTGGGACTACAAGAATAAATCCTCACCTCTTAGGCATTTCTATAATCTTGTATTGTGGAATTATAAGTCCTAGATTTCTAATAAAATTTTAACTCAAATATATAATTCTCCTCAATTTCAAACATATAAAGCTCAACCATAGGATAGTTTGGGATGCTCGCTAAGCTTCCTAATATCATTAGCATCCCCTACTCATCTCCTTTTAACTTCGATAATAAATCTCTCATTTTGATCTATCTCATTTGATCTTCTAAATATAACCAATTTATTGATAGTCCTATCTTTGAATTATTTAGAGACAATAATTACCTACTTTAATTGAGAGTATTTCTAAGGAACTCACATTCCTTAGGTTGTAATTAACTATGGGGGCTTGCCCCTATAGGGAACTTTAGAACTCAGCTTAAATAAACCCTACTTTATTCATTCATGTAAATTAGGGGAAATATTTATGATACATTCGAAGACCCATTAAGTCCTTATTAGGTGATTAGGTCCATCATAGAGTAGTGATTTCTATTTTCGAGATAGTGTACTATTCCTTGATGTCATACCCGATCACCTTAATAAGTACATCCATAAATCTGTGTGTCCCCCTTTGAATTATTTGGAGATAATAATTACCTACTTTAATTGAGAGTATTTCTAAGGAACTCACCTTCCTTAGGATGTAATTAACTATGGGAGCTTGCCCCTATAGGGAACTTTAGAACTCAATTTAAATAAACCCTACTTTATTCATCCATATAAATTAGAGGAAATATTTCTAGTACATTCGAAGACCCATCAAGTCCTTATTGATTGAGTCCATCGTAGGGTAGTGATTTCTATCTTTTGAGATCTTTTATTCCTTGATGTCATACGATCACCTGTACATCCATAAATCTGTGTGGTGTCCCCTGCATGCACAATGAACCAAAATAAACACCACAAGGATTGGATACGTCTATTCTTCTTTGCACCTCACTTGGTCAAGGATCGATTCTTGCTAGTTCACCAACCATATACAGTTGGTTTATCATCTGACTTGATAGAGGCTAATCTTACTAACGCGGAGTGGTAGAGTTTCTACTCTACAATGCGTTGAGTGGTACTACCTTTTACCGACATCTAGGTTGGTTGGTACGATTTTGTCGATCAGTTAACATTGGGGACTATTAGCCTAATCGTGTTTCACGATAATTTATATTTTCTCAGTGTACTACTCATGATAATCGACCATTCATCCTAGGGATAGTAGATGTCAAGAAGTCTAGGGTAGTGCCTCTTGAGACACGATATTATGCTGCTTTTATAGTTTGGCTATATTTACTGAGGCTTGGTACTAGCTCTCATTTTTGGATAGCTCCTCCACAGAGTCACACAGAGGTCAACTATATTCATCTCACTTGACTGCTTTTCTATCCTTTCTTGGAGCATGGAATAAAGAGATATGATCATAGAGTGAGGTCTTTTAGAGTTCTAGGTTAGATGACCGGTCACCACAGAGATGGCGTAGAGGTATAATCAATATCTTACTCTCTTTCAATACTTTTGTCATCCTCTTTGTTGTATCATTAAAATATATTCAGTGTATCTGATATTTTAATTTGATTCATGACAGATGCAACAGTTGACGAGAAGGTGAGGGATAAGGACACCACTCCTCATAGCAGAGTTAGAGCTAGGGATTCTGCTCCTAGCAATACTGAGGTTCCTTTAATAGCTCACAGACGTAGGTACAGTCAAGCTATAGAGTATGTTTGAGCTTCTGTTGATTATTCCATGAGTACACTTCCACAGTGACTTATGACTCCTAACGAGGTGCAATAGGTGTCAAGTATCGATATGCTCAGAGGACTTTGGAGTTGGTTAGTGTGCTTGCCTTTGATACTAGACATTTTGCTACTCCTTCTATGGAGTCACTTTTTCTGGCCTCTATTCATTATCATTGGGAGACTTAAGGTGAGAGATTTTGTACTAGTGGAGCTTAGTTGAGCAATATCTTGAGCTTATCGGATAGTGAGGGTCTTCGAGGACTATGTTGCTTACAATACACCAATTCAATCAAATTCGGCATGTTCAGGTACTTTACTTCCTCTCTTTGTTCTTTAGTTGCACTTCTTTACATTTATAGTTCTACTTTATGTTGATTATTTTCATTTATTTCTTATAGTGCCTGAGGTGGGTTACAAGTCAGAGATCTACCACGATATTTTCTTCACTAGATCCCTTGCATGCAGGATTACAGCTTGATGTCTTTGAGGGATGTGATTTCTAGGATTACTCCAAGCTCACCAGATTCACTAGACCACTTCACATCATATGTGAATATCATTCTGGATCTTCTTCTTGGTTTAGAGGAGCGCTCGTGAGAGACTCTTTGTAGATCGAGTTTCGATCCACCGAGATCGCCAATCATCTACTCTAGTACTTTATTGGTAGAGTGGGAGCGTGAGGATTGTAGAAGCGTGACCTAGCACATGATGAGTTTGAGAAGAGTGCTGAGGCTCAATGACACAACCGTCAGAGATTGTTAGATGCCACTTCTAAGTCAGATAGACAGACTGCCAAGACCAGGGAGTTATGGAGGGATCTCGTAAGTGCAATATTCTACCAGTTGAACCTGTTGGCTGAGTAGGATGGGAAAGCTCGAGCTATAGAGCAGGAGCATCACCATTATCAGGTATGCCATAGAGCTATGGTGGTTGTTGAGGTTACTTTGACAAGAGCTGGGGAGACTTTACAAGAGAGAGCATCATTCTTTTATTCAACTTGAAGCTTGATCTAGGCTTCCTTGATGTACCTTTTATTTTTATATCTCTTTTATTAGTCATGTATTATCTTGTTCTCTTAGTAAAAAATCAATATTTCTCTCTTATTTGTTTTGTACTGCACTTGAGGCATTGTATCTTCATCTTTGTATATCTTCAAGATATTTTACACATATATTGTTTTAAAGATATATCCTCTTTTATAACTTCATTCATAGTCTATTAATCGTTAAGAGAATTTTTTTATTTTGAATGATTTAGACATGTTAAGTCAGTGAGGTAGAATAGCTATTATATCATCTGCAAGCGGTCTCTACCACTATGGCCTTTTCTTATGGCTTGTTGAGTACGAAAAGTAGTCAGTGACTCGGCCACATTTTGGGTTATTGAGTTCGACGGTGAGGACCCACTTGAGTCTTAGACTTGATCTGTGAATAGAATTGCGCTTCCCCAACTTAATAATATCAAAGTTTACAAATTTAAAATCCTCTCATTTGACTTTTAGGACTTTCATAAGCATAGAAGATGAATCTTTTAACTACAGAATCATCATATGTGCAACTTATTTAAAGATACATTTTTTTTTACTTTTCATGATAATTGAAAGTATCTTTACTACCAAGATATTAAAGTAATCATATGGGGATCTCGACTCAAAGTATGATGTCTATCCAAATCAAAATATATTCAAGGATCTGATCTTATGGCATGATGTCAACCCATATGAAAATAAAGAAACGCCCCCTGTCTTGCATGGGGAATTCTAAAACACATTTGGAAGAATTTTAAAATGAAATTAAGAAAATACATTAATATTTGAGTTAACATATTTTCTCTTAAGAGAGCTTAACACATAATACTGATTTCATCTATATATAGAATCTAAAAAAAGTGCCCCTTGTGTAACAGGGGGATTTTCACGGTGCTTTTAAAAGAAATTTTATCGTAGATCATCAAAGATTACCTTCCTTTTCTCTTGATTATGTATATTTATTTTGGGATCCTGGCATGAAGCACTCAATAAATAAAAAAATGGCCCATGTCTTGTAGGGGAGTTTTCATGCTTGTTGAGAGAATTTGGAATGCTTTTAGACTTATGTTTTATGCCTTCGGACTTGTTGAAGGCTCCCTCTTGATAGTTTGAAATTTGTATTTTTCTCCTATCTTGGCTTTGTGCCTTGGTGGACTTAACGGAGTTGATGATTTTTTGGCAAGATAAGAACATCTTCAGTCATATGCTTGGTGCTAAACGGACTTGTTAAAGATTTAACCTCAAATTTTGAAATTTGTATTTTCCTCTTGTCCTAGCTTCGTGCCTTAGTGGACTTGATGGAGTTGATGACTTGCTTGTGAGATGAGAACATCTTCGGTCCTATGCATGGTGCTTTGACAGACTTATTGAAGACTTCATCTTGTGGACTCGTATCTTGTATTTCCTTCTATCTTGGCTTCGTGCCTTGACGAATTTGATGGAGTAAAGTCCTGAATTATCTTAAAGACTTGTGAAGTGATAGAAAATTACCTTCTGCCCTAGCTTTATGCTTTTGTGAGTTTATAGAAGGATGTCTGTCGGTGACCTAGCCCTCAAAGCTTGTGTTGGGTCAATGGAAAAGAATCATCAGTCCTATACTTTGCGCGTAATGGACATATTGATGGCATGACTCCTTTAATTTAGTCTTTGGCTTTATATGAACATTGGGATGACTTCTTCGATCATTTCCTTTCTGCTTGGTTGGACTTGTTGAAGAAGAGTTTCCTTCGATCTTTGCTTTTTGCTTAGTAGACTTGTTGAAGGAGTTTTCATTTCTCATTTGATATTGATAATAAACTTAGTTTAGTGCCTTCTCGAGTGAGAACCTTTTTGTTAGATTTTAAAAAATGACCTTACGACCATTATAGATGATCTCCAAGTCTATGCCATTTGAACTCACCAAGTTGGAGGGATTTCGAGATTTAGATGTGCTTGTCTTTGAGCTAAAGAAGTAGGAGGATCTCTTACTGAGGCCTTTGTGGCATGTTGATTAAGCAGACCTATCAGCGACTCGGCCATATTTGGGCGTGTTGAGTTTGACCCTATGCATTCCTTGGACTTGAGCAATTATTGGAAGATTTTATCATCTGGCTAATGAGATGGGGGATCTCTTACTACAGCCTTTATGGTGTATTGAGTAAGCATACCTACCAGCGACTTGGCCATATTTGGCCGTGTTGAGTCTGACCTTATGCACCCACTCAAGCCCTAGATTTGATGTATGGATGGAAGATGTGTTTCCAACTTGATTTGTTGATATTTGCAGACTTGAAAATTTCTATTTTTGGCCAGTACAACTTTGAAACTTGTAAATTTGAATGCATAATTTAGACGTGTATATGGGGATCTCAGCCTTAGGCGTGATGTCAACCCAAATACAAAAGGAGGCCCCCTATAGGGAAAGCATAATATTTTGCCATAAAATTTTAGAAAAATGTACCTTATCTGACAGGGGGATGTTTGCTTTATTTCAGAATGTATTCTTACGTTACAAGAGAATTTCTAAGTAAAACTTACACATGTAATGACGGTGATGAATAATTAGTATTCTCAACACCAAGACCAATTCTCCTTCTTTAAAGGTTCGAAGATGCACCATATGATTGAATGCTTTGGGCATCCTTGCTTGATAAACTTCTAAATTTTGTTGAGTTTGGAGCCTAACCCCGTCAAGTGCATCAAGCTCTTCCATCTGTAAACAAACATTCTCATCTTAGGTAAGATCATGTTGCATGGCTACACAGAGTGAATGTAGTTTAATTTCAAGTGACAAGACTACTTCAGCTCCAAATACTAGCACATAAGGAGTGGATTTTATGGTAGTACAATCCAAATGTCATGTCATTGTCTTTCTTTAATGTAGTTTCACTTCGAGACTCTGGTCTCCAAATTAGTTTACCTTTTTTTTGGGACCTTTCGATGGTGGATTCTTGGGCATGCATTCCAAGTGTCAAGCATCGATGCTCATCGTGTGGGACTTGAATTAGTTGACATCTTGTCAGGGTTATCAAAGGGGGCCTTCTTGGAGGGGCAACTCTAGCCTCCCTGATGACAGGACCTTGATATTTTTTTTCATCAGTCTTTTCTCCTTAATAACTTTGAGGACCTGATGCACTCTTGCATATACTATTTTGAGTTTCCTCACTAGAGAAGCTAGAATTTAATGTTGTCGGGTTCAGAAGGACTGTTTAATTTAACCAATATGGTTGTTCCACTTTACCCATCTTAGACTGTCAAACTTATTACGTGTTGGAACATTCACTTCCAGTTCCACAGGTAGTTGTACAATTTTCTGCTTGAACAATTAATGTTGAGTACACAATTTAGCATTTCTTCTTCTCCTCTACCTTCTAGGTAGTTATCCCCTAAATAAGAAAGCTTAAGCATCAAAAGGTTCAACTAGCAGAGTGGTCACATTCATAGGCATGACTGAAACTTTCTACACAATGATGGTTCTTTTCATGACTAGCACCTTAGAATGACTCAATCTTTTGAATGCTTAGGTTCTCTTTTGAGAAACATCAGTAGTAGTAGTGGCCATTCCAGTTATCCTCCTTCCCTGCATAGGTTGGTGTGTACAATATGCAGGTGCTTCAAGAAGAGGATTATTTGCAGTAGTGATAGTTGGGAAGTTTACACTACCAAATTAGATGGTAACTCCGGCATCCCCGATATTGATTACAGCATTAGCCAGACGAATATTGGCTCCCCGACCTAGCTACGTGATGAACGGTGTGCTCTGAGGATACATTAATAGAGAGCAAATAGATTAGTCATAGGAATATGATTGGCTTAGACTTAGTTTCATTGATAATTGGTTCACCTTTATTTTAATTTCATTTTTTTATTGTACTCCACTATTACTATAGCTCATATTCTACTAACCAAAGATGGAAAGAGAAACCTATTCCCAGTGGAGTCACCAGAAATCTGTGGACTCCAAAAATTCACCACCGACCTCTCACATTGAAGAGAGTATGATTTAAGTGTTGGTATAATTTTCAGAAGGCAGATAGAATAAATAAGACACTGCCCAGAGATTTTTCCCTCATTTTGTGAGGACTTTAAATCGGTTCAGTTTTCTATAATGGCACCTATAAAATACTCCTCCCAATATTGAGAGAGAACTTTCGATTAAGTCTAGTCATTAGATCGTTAAATGCTTAGAGTATAGTAGCAACATGTGGAGTTTAAAATTTAAGATTGTGAAATTCATCATTTTAACTTAAACCGAATGGTTGGGGGAATGATGGTGTGCCCGATCTAGATCCCATGGTACCATCATCCCGGGTTGTTGTGATCTCTAGTCTACTTAGTCAGAGGAGGTAGTCGACCCAACATGATCGAAGGATCTTTATCATCAGTCATGGGTTGCATCGTCTAAGGAATCCTTATAGACTTGGAGTGGTGTTTATTTAAGAAGATAAGTTTGAGTCCACCTTAGCTGACAAAGGGCTTTTACCCTATAAGGTGTACCCTATAATTCACATCTGAAGGTACAGAGCCATTGGAAAGCATACAGGCTACAATCGTGATCGTAATATAATGGTGTCATTTGGCGGTAGCCACTCGATCAAAGGACTCTGGACGTAACTGCATCATATGTGGAACCTACTAGTCAAACCACGCAGACAGAGGATACGGGTCACATCCTTACTGCATGAGATTGATTTAGAGTGAATATAAAAATATATTTGATTTGACATTGACTCCTTTGTGAGCTAGAGTTTTCTTAATTTGTCACATCTGACAAATAATTGTAGAAGGCAGGTTGAATTTTAACTTTTAAGTATTTAAGGATTGAATTTCATTTAACCATTAATAGCTTAGTGATATAGTAGATTTCACATTTGGATTGATACTCAATTTAAGTTAATTTAATCTGAAATTAAAATTATATTTTTGATGGAAGTATCCCCTCTAGTTGAAATCTTCATTCAACACACTCATCATTGGGGTATCTAAGTATGCTTAATCATTTAGTTTATTATCTCAGATCCTGTCGACTCTATTAATTTAAAAATAAAGGATCAGATCTAGATTTATATTTTTGAGTATTTTGAATTTGAGAATATTGAATATAATATCATAAATATTTTGATAATAGTTACCCCTCGAGTTGATATCTTCAATCAACTCATTATTTCAGATCCCGTCGACTCTATTAGTTTAATAATAGAGGATCAGATCTACTATCATATGACAGAATTAGCTTCTTAGAAATTTTAATAAGTTGAAATTTTTATAATGATTGAATTTTTAGGTTTTGTTAACGGACTAAGACCAAAGGAAGCAACATGCTCCTCAAACACTAAGTTTAAACATTCAGCGTAGTGTCGGGGCTTATGCTGGTATTTACTAATTTAGATAATTTTATTTTTAAATTATGAGATTAATTACATATTTATTTAATTTTAAATTAGCCTACGTAGCCTTTCATATATTAAAATTTGCACTTTAAATCTCTATATCCAAGCACATGCACGTATTTTTAGCTTAGATAATTTTATCTATTTAATGAAAATATTGACTTTGAAAATCATAATTATAATGAAATTACTTTATTTTTGGATTGAAAGAAACTCCATAATTCATTGAGAATTTAATTTAACATCGTCTTCTGTCTGTTTGTACGAAGAATTGTAGATCCGGTGGCATATGATTTACTATTCTCATTTTATTTAATCATATAAAAAAGTTTGTTCATCATTTATACTTCATGCATGATTGCTAAAATTTTATCCTTCGGCGATAATTGACTCATTCATATTAATGCGCTTTTTAGCTCATCGCAAATCTAATTTAAATTATATGTAGTGATTTTGATTTACTCAATATATTATGTAGTGCAACTTGAGTAACTATTGAAGAGTTTGTATATACTCATTGATAAGCTAGTTAATTGCATTGTAAATCCTTTTATGAATTTCATTTGAATACCATTAATTTTGGAGCTAAGCACTTAGATATTTCATAATTCTCATGTGCATTAAATCTAACTTCAAAAACAAGATCCAAGTGATTATTTTAATGGCCACATTCATGAATGTTCATGAGTTGCCTAATTGAACTTGTGCTTGTAATAAAGCTACCAAATTTTATACTTCTCAATTTAAAAATGGATCATTAGATTTGTCATCAATAGTTTGTTATTTTATATTTAATTGAGATCCTTACTTCATTTGACATCAAATATGATTTGTTCATATAAAAGATTTCAAATCCAATATGGATTTATCCTTAACTCCAAATCAAGTTTCATATTTATTTAATAACTAGACTTCAAACTTATTATAAGTCTTCTGTGAGTTTAGTATTAGCCTCCTTAAATTTTGATTAGAGCTTGTTTACTTTTGAGGATTTGAAAGAAAGAGAACTCACTTTATCATGGAATTAAGTTTTAACAAGAATGGGTCCCATATTGATTCTTTCCTTCTCTATAAATAAGGCAAAGAGAGGGCCTTTGCATTTCATATCATTTGCTTAACTTTAGAAGACTTGAAAAAGAGGGAGAAGGATTGTGGCTTAAAAGTTGCGTGGACTTTCAACTTGCTTAAAATTTTTTTATTTTTTTATTTTTTGTAAGAATTCTTTCTCTTCCTTTTTTTATTTAATATTTATTTTCGTATTTATCATATATTTTTTATTTAATTTAAGTTTACATGATTTTCATTTAAATTTTTCTAAGTTCTGAATTTCAATTCAAATTTCGGCACCATTTCGTCATAGGGGTACTACATCTAACAATTTTTGGGCCTATTCATCACGCCCTGATGAGTGTGACGGTCGGTATTTTGAAACACCTCGGCCAATTTTTATCTCGTCATGCCCTGATGAGAGTGACGAGGTATTCAAACCTGCAAAAAGTTTGTAATAGAATCTATACAATATGAAAGTTCCATCAATGAACATCACATAATTATTTAAAGAGTCAATTTTCATGCTATGCTTCCCCTATTTTGTTGAATTAGTGGATGTGATACTTAGAACAATTCCACCAGCCATTGCAAACAATATTGAAGGCCAGTTATCCTTCGCATGAAGTGAATTATGCAACTGTTTCAAGCTTGGTATAAAACTGGAGTTCACTTCTATAGCCACAGCAATGTGCATAACCGTCAAAAAGGTGTCATTTGAAGATTGAGATCTATTCACATGGTCATTTGGACGAACAAACTTCTCACCGGGTTTATGGCCAAGAATTTCAGAAGATTTATTCGCAATCACCTCATTTTCATTCATGTTGCTCTGTGTTCCACCCCCTATTTTCCATATTACAAGAGGAAAATGTTCATTCAACTTTCCCTCTAAAACTTCTTGAGCAGCTTGCATTATTTCTTTTCCTATAGTAGGATTTAGACCATACTCCATGTTCACCATAGCATCACATTTCTTGAGGATTCCCAAGGCTCGGATGATCTACTCGGGCATTCGTTCATGCTCCCCACCGATATTAAAGTTCTACAATGATCTTTGAGTCTATGCTCCCCACAACTCCTCAGCAGGAACAAGTATCGGA
Source organism: Cymbidium sinense (assembly GCA_021442155.1). NCBI lineage: Eukaryota > Viridiplantae > Streptophyta > Magnoliopsida > Asparagales > Orchidaceae > Cymbidium > Cymbidium sinense. The sequence goes on from CM038225.1 coordinate 17,604,283, forward strand.
CCAAACATGTCACGTTCTTCCCTGAATGTCATCGAGACAGGCTGGGTAAGGGAAATCGTAGGAACATGGAGAGCACTGTCGGCGCCATAGCGCCAAACCAGAAAGCTTGAGGTCGAGATGACACGAACACCATGATTTTCCGATCGGATTGAGGCCTTCGGTTCTAAGGAAATCGGGGGGAAGGAGAAGAGAAGAGAATGAGAAAGGCTCATTCATTCGTCTGGGAGCATCGAGGAGGCTTGCGGTTTCCTGTAGAAAAATGGGATCCAGAGCTCGCGGTTTGACGCCGATGAACGGGAGAAAGAGAGGGAACAGGTAAAAATCGTGCGTGCAGTTTGCGGTTCCTAAACTGAACGAACGAGAGAGGGAGAGAGGGAGAGAGGGAGGGAAGATCGTGCGAACTGAGCCAAGGAATTGAACAGGTCGATCGAACGAATGACTTGAAGGAAATCAGGATCCTTAGGGTGAAGGGATTAGTGGTAATTTTATATAAAAAATTTATTTAAATGATTAAATCAATCCCTAATTCGAATGATGATATCATTATATAGTTAATATTTATGTTGATTTAAAGTTATTAGATGTTCGAATATCCGTTTCATGTCAATATTTAGTTAATCGGTCAATTTCATTTTAAAAATGTGCATTATCACTTCAGATCACTCGACATTTATGTAGACTCGTCCGGATCGATCGCGGATAGTCTCGTTTGAAATATTTCGATGTTTCGAAGCTAGCGGTAATCAATTTTATGAACGGAGGTCATTTGGATATTATTCATCCCGATATACTGGCGTAAGCATTGGACATGCGTTTGATCGGTTGATCATTAGATTGCACAATATATTATGACCAATTTCGATATTCTGAATGCAATGGTGAAGTTCAATCAACGGAGATCATTTTGGCGTCATTCTTCCACTTTGATAAGGCATTAGCGATAAATTTCGATCGTTGATCGTTAGATTGTGCAATATTTATATTCTACCCAATTTTGATGTTCTGAACGCTATGATGAAGTCCGTTCATCAATCGGAGGTCATTGGAGCTTACTTTTGATGATATCTAGTATATTTTATTTCGATTATGTTACGGCGTCAAATTGATCAAATTCATCTTATAGGCTCGATTTGACATATGTAGCATATGTGGAGGTCAACAACAACAAGCCTTTATCTAGGCTATGTGTCAAATTCTTATTTAATTTTAATAAATTAAGGTGATTTTTTATACATCTTAATCAAATCTTTTTAGATCTACCTCTATCTTTCTTTACATAAGGCAAATTTCATACATCCACTCTACTAACCTGGTCATCGGGTTGTTGACGCTTTATGTGGCCAAACCATCTAAGGCAACTCTCTCTAATCTTATTTGTCATTTCAGCTACTCCAACCTTTCCCCAAACATATTTATTTCACATTTTATCTCTAAGAGTAAACTCACTTATCCACCTAAGCATCCTCATCTCTGCAATACTTAGTCTTATGATTTTATTTTTTTTATTTATTATCTTATTCTATATTATTGTCTCAAAATTTTTAATACTTTTTTTATATATATATATATATATATATATATATATATATATATATATATATATATATATATATATATATATATATATATCTCTTTGTCTGTGTGAGAGAGAGATAAAATATATCAAATAAATATTAATTAAATTTTAAAAATAAAAAACACGAAATGAAACTTAATAGGTAGAAATGAAAATAGTCTAGCACACACTCTATACTAGATAAAACATAGTTATTAAACCTTTTTTGGTGAGAATTTATTGTTTTATCTAGATTGTGGTATGATAGTTCAATGTTGGCATATAGAAATTATTAGAATTATAACTAATATTATTATTTTTACATGTGATTGACCAATTAAATGGTGTATATAAGTTCACGTATTGAACAAATAATATCAATATGAGTTAAGTATCATTTTCATAAGAATTCAAATTGAAATCCATAATTCATGAATATAAATTATCATATTAACTTCTATTTTGTAGGAAAAAAGTTATAATTTTTTATTTTTAAAATATAATGTTTAGAGTTTAGGAAGAGATATTGTATGCCCTTGGGAATACATAAGAGCAAAAAAGAAAATAAAACTGAAACCTCGAAAGCCTTATCACCTTTAAAGCAAGAAGAATGAGGAGATGGAGCTTGAAGACCTTAAGGTTGAGTCCTTTGGTAGGTCTAGGCTGGTTGTACGAGGTAGATAGATGCTCAATCTCTATTTCTTTTTTCTCGGAAATATTTTGTGGGCCTAATCACATCATTCTTTCAATTCTTTTATGAATTATTTAATGTTTGATGCAGGCTTACTTTATTTTTTACGCACTTCAATAAATTTGATTATAATTATTATTGCATGCTAGAAAATTAATTGCGGTAGAATAAAAATTTACGTCTTAGCTTCGTTGTGAAATCCAGCACACACAGTTATTTGAAAAATGAATAAGAAAACTCAGAATTTTTATATGAAAAAATCTCAAAAAGAGGAAATAAAATCACGGAGCTTAGCCCAGTAAAAATCTTCCACTATATATCTATTTCAGAATAAAAAATTTACCCGATAACGGGATTATATAATTGTATATTAGAGCGGTACAATGGGAATCATCGGCAAACAGCATATGCCGTTAAATGCATGCTGATTGTTAGTGGTAGTTGATGATGGTGAACAGCTGGGGTCAACGACCGGGTGGCGGGTGGCGGTTGGCGGTGGTGATGACCGGCGGAGATAGCCGACGATGGTCGACGACGGCGACCGACGATGATAGTCGGTGGCGGTGACCGGCGACGGTGGTCGGCGATCATGACCGGCGACGGTGGTTGATGACAATGATGATTGATGGTGGTGACGGCAGCGGTAGCGATAGTCCAGCGGCTAGCGGCGATCAGCGAGAGATGGCCGGATGGTTGAGCGATAATCAGCCAGTTGATTAATTGCGATGATAGCCAGCAGTGGTGAATGACGATAGCCGGCGATGCGATCAGAATGGTGCAGCCGTAATAGCGGCGGCAGTGGTTGATAAATACCGGCACGGTGGTGAGTGATGGCGGAGATTCGATGAGGATAAGCGGTGGCGGGCGGCAACGGCAAACGGCGGTGGTTGGCGGCAAACGGAGGTGGTTCCGTCAGTGGTGACACGATTATGCTTGGAAGAATTTTCAAGCTTTAGCTCTTCTCTTTAGCAGCTCCCTCATGAAAAATGAGGGGTTATTTATAGATTAGAGGGAGGGCATTTACGTAAATACATGCAAAATCCAAACCACTCTATCGGATGGCTCAAGATGATTCCCTTGATCATCTGATGTATTTTGTGCATTTGAATGCTCAAATGAGGTCAGAATCAAGAGGTCTTGGGCTTGTTAAATCCGGCTCGTCAAGACGCTCTATTTGATCATAAATACTCCATATTTAAAAACTATATAGGGATTTAGCTGATATCCCAAAGTTTCAAATGATATTTTAAGTGCTTAATCTCGACTAGTTTCGACTTAGGATCAGCTTGCTTTTGACATCAAGATTCGTGCTTCGACTAATAGGATTTTTAGTGTCATATCAGTTGTCTCCTTATTTTTGGATGACATTATCTCTATCATCCAAAAATATATATGCCAAAAAATTAAAAATAGCAAATTTTTCAATGAAATTTACGGGTTCATTAACCATACAGTTTGAGAGAACAAATCTTCATGGGGGCATAAGATTATAATCACGCGTAAGTCGGGGGCAGATGTGCGAGTGCACATGGGCATATTTGAGTTCTGGACCCATCCGGATATTCTGGCTTGTAGGCCAGGTGGGCTCAGAAGCAGGCTGCTTCCCTTAGCGCTGCCTTCGTGGCGAAGCAGCGCTGAACCTTATGCGGCGCTGCACGTGCGCAGTGAGCCGCGATGCAGCAGCATAGCCCAGCTGTGAGAAAGCTGTGTCGCCGGCGCGGGACGACAGCGGTGCACACCTGAGCAGTGGGCGTGGTGGTTCGAGCGCATAGTCGCGTCGATGAGAGTTTCTTTTCATTATCTCCCGCCTTTTTTTGTTTTTTCCCATTTTTTGTTTATTACCTTTTTTGCTCCTATAAGGGGTCTATAAAACCCCCCTTAGGGTCAAGTGAGGATACACAGTTCCCATATGCTCTAGTGTTCCTCTGCATTGGATGAGAAATCATCTAGCGGAAGTTCAAGGGCTAAGGTAAAAAATATTTTTTTTCTTTCCTTTTGTCAGCGAAGTACTGACCTTCTTCTTAAGAGAAGGTCATTTGCCTCAGTCATTACCTCATCTGGCCAGGCCGGTTTACCCTCGAAGAGCGTCACGTCTCGTCGGTGAAGTTTGGAGGCGATCAAGGCCCATAGTTCATTCGGAGAGGCTCCGGTTTTCCCTTAAAAGAGGCGTCAACTATCCTTGTCAGACCAACCGGGTTTGGAGGCGATCAAAGCCCGTAGTTCATATGGCAAGGCTCCAATTTTCCCTTGAAAGAGGTGTCAACTGTCCTCGTCAGACCGACCAGGTTTGGATGCGATCAAGATCCGTAGTTCATACGACGAGGCTCCGATTTTCCCTCGAAAGAGGCATCAACTGTCCTCATCGGACCGACCAGGTTTGGAGGCGATCAGGGCCCGTAGTTCCTACTTCTTCTTGTAGGAAATTGAATTTCTTGAAATTCTAATGGATGGTTCAATAGTTGACAACTACTAAGATGGCGGGGAAATGTCAATTACGAACCATCCTTCGAACAACTCAAAAAGTCTGGCAGGTAATTTCAGAGTATCATTCTTTATGATGTTACTTGATGTCATTAACTTGTATGGAAAGGGGTAGAATCGAATCCACTAAGGATTTTTGACCCATCTGAGATTGTTTGTCAAAGTGTTACTTGATGACATTAACCTGTATAGAATAGGTTGAATTGAATCCGCTGAGGATTTTTTATCCATTCGAGGTTGTTTGTCAAAGTGTTACTTGATGACGTTAACCTGTATGGAAGAGATCGAATTGAATCCGCTAAGGATTTTTGACCCATCCGAGGTTTTTTGTCAAAGTGTTACTTGATGACGTTAACCTCTATGGAAGGGGTAGAAGTGAATCCATAGAGGATTTTTGACCCATCCGAGGTTATTTGTCAAAGTGTTACTTGATGACATTAACTTGTATAAAAGAGGTCGAATCGAATTCGCTGAGGATTGTTTACCCATTCGATATTGTTTATCAAAGTGTTACTTGATGATGTTAACTTGTATGGAAGAGGTCGAATTGAATCCGCTGAGGATTTTTGACCCATCCGAGGTTGTTTGTCAAAGTGTTACTTGATGACGTTAACCTGTATGGAAGAGGTCGAATTGAATCCACTGAGGATGTTTGACCTATCCGAGGTTGTTTGTCAGAGTGTTACTCGATGACGTTAACCTATATGGAAGAGGTTGAATTGAATCTGCTAAGGATTTTTAACTCATCTGAGGTTGTTTGTCATAGTGTTACTCGATGACGTTAACCTGGATGGAAGAGGTCCAATCAAATCCCCTTGGGATTGATCATATTTTGACTGAGACACAATGTGAGTTATGAATTTCTCAAGTAGGAGGATTGAAATGAAGAAGATCATTTATGTGCAACAAGCTTATAAGAAAAAGTCATAAACTCATTACTTTGATAATATCGGTGATACAATATTGTCATAAGATAACTTAACAAGAGAAATGAGATAAATTTTTAGAGAGAGTTAACAAAAGACAAGAGGTGGAGAGGAAAAGACAAACGAGGTAGATTAAAGGCTGCAATATTTATGCACCAAGAATTACGTATAACACTTTCAGAGACCCTCCATGTTCAAAGTTTTAGGGAAGATTTTTTCCTCTCGATCTTTGATCATAGCTTGACCGTTGGTTATCTGATAATGAAACGGGAAGCAACTCTTTTACAAGCAATGCCCTCTAAGGTACTTCTTCATCTCGAAGATTAAAATTCTCGATGTTGAAGGTCACCGAAGGGCATGGTTGAGCTTGTCTGAGGTAACATGAGTCTGCTATTTGTTAATTTTCACAAACCACTCGGTTTGAAATTTTTGATGGGTGACACCAAAATTGATTGAAGGGGTCTTCCAAAGATAACATTGTATGCTGAATTTGACCTGACTACTATGAATTGAATTGAGTGAGTGACTTGTTGAGAAAATTCTCCTAGAATAACAGGAAGGGTGATTGTCCCCTACACTCGTACAGGGTGATTATCAAACCCATATAATGGTCCTACAGCGGATTGAAGTTTTTCTTAACGAGGCCCATGCTACGAAATGTGGAGTAAAATAAAACATTAATGGAACTCTCATTATCAATCAAAATTCTCTTAATATTATAACAGGGGTCACCGATCCCCGCACTAATGATAAGAGGATCTTGATGTGGAATTTGGACTCCTTCCAAGTCTGAGTCATTAAAAGTGATGGGATGATTAATACAAGATTTTTTTTAACTCCAGCTCTTCAAAGGTAGCGATGAAGACTTGATTAGATAGTAGTGGCCCTCCTATAACTGTTTCAATTTCTCCAACTATTTGGCGACTATTGTGTTGTTTCTGTGATGATTGTCCTGGTTGCCCCCAGTTGGAGTTATGTTTGCTTAAGTTGATTGTTTCTACACAAATTGACGCAGATATCCCTGTTGAATGAGCCTCTTGATCTCTTCTTTAAGTTATTTACACGCCTCTGCAGTATGTTCACGACTTCGATGGAAGTGACAATATTACTGCTGATTTTTTGAATTTGGTTTCATTGGATGTGGCCACTTAATGGTCTCTTCATCTCGAGTAGCCATCAAGACGTTAACTTGAGATGTGTTCAGTGTCGTGTATTACTTTTCTAGTCGTGGTTCACATCATTGATGTGGGGGCCATGGAGGGAGATCATGACTACCTTGTTGCTTCTCTTGATGGGATTATTGATCTATGTTTCCTGGGCACTCTTACGTTTTCCTGTGGATTGATTAAATTATTTTCGATGGCCATTAATAGCCTCATCAACAAAATTTTGTGCTTTCATATTGTGAACCAAGTCGGCATATAAGCGGACCGTATCTCGCATTAGTGACGAGTAGAAAGGCCCAAGATGAAGCCCTTCAAGGAATACTCCTCTTAGTAATTCAGGGTCTACCCTAGGTATTTGACGAGCTTCTAAGGACAACCTCTGGAAGTACTCCTTAAGTGATTCACCTTCATTTTGACGGATGCCTCAGAGATGAGAGGAATTTTTAATGATCCTCTGGTTTGCAATAAACTGTTATACAAAACTCTTGGCGAGTTTGCCAAAGATATGAACAGATCCCCTTGCAAAGGAGTAAAACCAAGTGCGAGCCTGACCCTTGAGGGTGACTAGAAAAACCTGACAAAGCTATGTGTCAGGAGCTCGTCGAATATGCATGACGGTTCTCTAATGATCGATGTGTTCATATGGGTCAGTTTCCCCTCATAGGAATCGATGCTCGGAAGCTTAAAACCTACGAGAATAGGATGTTGAAGAATAGCTTCAGCTAGGGGTGTGCATTATTTGGTTTTAACCAAAAAAACCAAACCAAATCAAAGTTCTTGAGTAATTTGGTTCAATTTTGAACTTAGTAATTTGGATTTTGGTTTTGATTAATGAAAACTTTGGTTTTTGGTTTTGGATCAGTTTGCTAAATAAAATTTTGGATGGAACCAAATAAACCAAAGTAATTATATGATATACAATATTATTAATTTATATATTATAAGCTTATAGTAAGAATTATAAATAAAAACTTCTATTGCTTGTTCATTATACAATAAAATATTATGCAAATAATTTTTAAATTAGTGAACTTCGGTTTATCCAAAACCAAACCAAAATAATTGAACCAAATTGTTATTCGGTTTGTTTGGTTTTACATTTTATTTGGTCAGTTTGGTTCACTATTTTTAGGAAACCAAAATCAATTAGTTTTAAAAATTTGTCATCCAATCCATCCAAATCAACAAATGCACACCCCTAGCTTCAGCTAAAGGTGAAGACTCCTCATAGCTGCGGTGAGAGGGAAGATGATTTTTGTCTTTAAGGTGAAATTCTTCTTACATTAAGCATTGTAATTCTGCACGTATAACGTGATGGGTGGAGTCAACAGAAGGAGAATGTGCTAATCTACAAGCAATAATTGGTGGATTAGCAATCGGTTGAGGTGCAAGTGATGGATGATTAGAACAAGCAATGTTAAGGAGGTCAGCATCACGATCTGGAAGCGGAGGAACTTAAGTCTGATGGCGAGAAGGCCCCCTATTAGCATTTTGACCTCCCCTAACTAACGATCGATCTTAGGGGAGATGTGTTTGCCACAGTAGTGGCTGTCATGTTCCTCGTAAAAGTCAGATTATCTCATTTTGAGAGTCTTCCATTCGGCGCACACGATCTTCTAGAGAGATTCCAATTGCACCTTCACCGATAAGGTCATGTCTATCAGAAGGAAGTGAGGCAGAAGCTTGGCGTCCTTAGTTCAAGGATTTGTTTCGAGAGTGACGAGAGTTGGAGCGGGAGGCTCCATTATTGCGAGTATTGCTCCTATTGGCCATAATGCAGGTGTTCATAGAAATTGTGATTGATGGGTTCTCTTCTCACAGACGACGCTAAACAGTTGCGTGCTAGAAAACCAGTTGCGGTAGAATAAAAGTTTATGCCTTAGCTTCATTGTGGAATCCAACACACACATAGTTATTTGAAGAATGAACAAAAAAACTCCATAATTTTTATGTGAAAAAATCTCAAAAAGAGGGAAAAAAATCACGGGGCCTAGCCTAGTAAAAATCTTCCACTATGTATCTGTTTCAAAGTAAAAAATTTTCCCGATAACGGGATTACAGAATTGTATATGAGAAGGGCTGACAATATGAATCACGGAATCAACCAACAACAACTATATAGTCATGGTTAGGTTGTAACAGTTATTAGTGGTAGTTGATCTTTGGTGAGCAATGAGGTTAAATGCGCGGTGATGGTGATGGTGGTGATGACCCGGAGATGGTTGGTGATGATAGTGGCGGCCGGCGATGGTCGGCGGCGATGGCCGGCAGTAGTCAGCAGCGATGACCAGCGGCGTAGTCAGCAGCGATAACCGGCAGCGGTGGTCGGCAATAATAGCGGCAACGTGGTTGATACAATGATGATTAATGGTAGTGGCGGTATGCGGTGGTCAACAGCAGCCGCAGCAATTAATCAGCGAGATAAGCAACGACAATGATTAGCAGCGATAGCCGTAGCGGTCAGCGGCAGTGGTGCGATAATCAGCGATAGTAGTTAGCGATGGCCGTGATGCGTCGGTGATGTGGTGGTAACTGCCAATGGTTGGCAATATACTTGGCAATTGAGCGGTAACCGGCGGCAGCAGATTGATGACAATGAGGATCGGCGGTGGCGGGTGGCAACCGGCGTGGTGGTAACCAGGTGGTCCCGCCGTCAATAATAACGATTATGCTTGGAGGATTTTCAAGCTTTAGAGCTCTCTCTTCTCTTTAGCTTGGCTCCCCTCATGTGAAGAATGAGGGGCTATTTATAGATTAGAGGGAGGGCATTTTCATAAATACATGTAAAATCTAAACCACTCCATTGAATGGCTCAGGATGATTCACTTGATCATCTAATGTATTTTGTGTATTTGAATGCTCAAATGAGGTCAGAATCAAAAGATCTTGGGCTTATTAAATCTAGCTCGCCAAGATGCTTGATTTGATCATAAACACTCCATATTTAGGAACTATTTAGGGATTTAGCTAATATCCCAAAATTTTTAATGATATTTTAAGTGCTTGATCTCGACTAATTTCGACTTAGGATCAGCTTGCTTTTGACATCAAGATTCGTGCTTCTATTAGTAGGATTTTTAGTGTAAAATCAATTATAATTTATTATTTTTGCTTATTTGTGATATTGTATAGATGAGTTCATGAAAGAATCTCTTTATTTTAGTCTTTGAATTCAATGCAAAATATTATTTTTATCTTTCAGGATAACTTATTAACACTACCATTGCCGGTCCCAAGTCCGGATGCAAAAAGTGGAGGATTGCGTTAGTGTCGGCAAAATAAAATTTGTCGAAATAATCATGACATGAATCTTTTAAATCATTGTGTTAATGCTAGAGGCGTCCCACGGCAGCTTTGTATGAAACAATCTGATGAAAAATGTCTTGAGCGTACGTGGGTGTAGTGTTAAATAAGCAAGGGTTCCCACATTATAGATGGATGCGGGCAAAGAAGTTTGTCCATGAAACTAGAATTAGGTTAGGATCTTGGAATATAGGTACTCTTATAGGTAAATTAATAGAATTAATAGATGGTTCATAAAAAGATAAATATTTTATGTGTTCAAGAAACTAAATGGGTTGGTGAGAAGGCCAAGGAGATTGATAGTTTAGATTTTAAACTTTGGTATTGGTAAAGTCAAACTAGAAATGGTGTAGGTGTGATTATAGATAAAAGTTTGAAGAATAATATTATAAGTATTAATAGATGTGGAGATAGAATTATAGCTTTAAAGATTATTGATACTAAGATTATTAATGTTATTATATACATGCTCTCAGTAGGTTTGGAGGTAAGCTCAAAAGAAAAATTTTGGAATGAATTAGAGGATTAATACAAAAGATACCTCTTGAAGAAAAGTATTTATTGGGGAGATTTAAATGGACATGTTGGTAGAGTGGTAGAAGATTTTAAAAGTATTGGTGGTTATGGATTTAGAGTGACTAATGAAGAAGGTAGGTATATTAGATTTTGCCTTAGCTTATGATTTTGTAGTTGCTAATACTTTATTTAAGAAAAGAGATGAACATATTATTACTTATAAAAATGGATCTAGTAAAACAGATTGATTATTTTTTGATAAGAAAAATAGATCGTTTAGATTGTAAATATTGTAAGGTCATTCCAAGTGAAATTTTAAGTACCCAACATCGACTATTAGTTTTAAATTTTAAGATGAAAGGTTGTAAGAGAAACAATAAACTAAATTATTATCCTAGGATTAGATGGGGACATTTAAAGAACACAAATAAAAATATTTTAAGAGCAAGCTATAAGAAATTAGAGTTTGGGATGTTCATAAGGAAGCTAACATTATGTGGGAAAAAATATCAAGTGAAATTAAGCAGGTTGCTAAAGATGTGCTTGGAGAATCAAAAGAAAAAACTTCTTTTAATAAGAATAGTTGGTGGTGGAGTCAGAGTGTGCAAGAAAAGATAAGAAATAAGAAGCATTGTTATAAAACTTAGTTTAGATGTAAAACTTCGAGAATTGGGAAAGATATAAAATGGCACGTAAGATTCTAAGAAAGCAATATATGATGCAAAAAAATTTAGCTTTTAGTGATTTATATAATAGATTAGATACTAAAGAAGGTGAAAGATGTATGTATAAGTTAGCCAACCAAAGAGATAGGAGAAGTAAAGACATACTTCAAGTGAGGGGTATTAAGGATGAAAATAATAAAGTGCTTTTCTTAGAAAAGATATTGAAAATAGGTGGATGAGGTATTTTAATAAACTTTTCAATGAAGGATCGAAAGTACGATTGATTTTAGCAACCTTAATACCTAAACCAAAATAGAAATTTCATTTTATCGTCGTATTAGTAAATGCGAAGTTAGTGAAGCTTTAAAAGAAAATGAAATGTGGAAAGCGATGGACGGATAATATTCCAATAGAAGTGTGGAAATGTTTAGGAGATCAAGGAATTTCTTGGCTTACAAATCTTTTTTAATGTTATTTTAAAGACTAAAAAGATGCGATGAGTGGAGAAAAGAGTTTGTTGGTTCTATATTTAAGAATAAAGGTGATGCACAAGAGTGTGCAAATTATAGAGAATTAAGTTAATGTGCCATACATTAAAATTATGGGAGAAATAGTGAGCATAGGTTACGATGTGATAGAAGTTTCTCACAATCAGTTTGGTTTCATGCAGGTAGATCTACTATGGATGCTATACATTTGTTAAGAGGTTTGATGGGAAGCATAGAGAAAATAAGAAGGATCTACATATGATATTTATTGATTTAGAAAGCTTATGATAAAGTCTCGAGATGTTCTTTGGAGAGTTCTAGAGAAGAAAATAAGTTAATATTGGTTATATTCAAGTCATTAAGGATATGTATACTAGAGATTGTGTCCAAACACAAGGAGGATTGACAAAATATTTTCCTATTTTAGGTTGGATTACATCAAGGATCAACATTAAGCCCTTATCTTTTTTACTTTAGTTATGGATGTTCTTACGAGGCATTTACAAGAATGTACCTTGGTGTATGCTTTTTTGATGACATTCTTCTTGTTGATAAGACTAGAGAGAGTCCAACGAAACTTGAATTATGGAGGTCAACTTTAGAGTCTAAAGGTTTTCGTTTAAGTAGATCTAAAGCGAATATATGGAGTGTAATTTTAGTTGTAGAAGTTTTAGTGGTAGTGTTGTGACTTTAGGTGATCAAGTCATTAATAAGAGTGGCGATTCAAATATTTAGGCTCTATTGTTCAAAATGATGGTGAAATAGATGGAGATGTTATTAGTAGAATTCAAGTTGGATGGTTGAAGTGGAGGAATGCATCGGCTTTATTATGTGATAAAGTTCCACTTAAACTTAAGGAAAAATTTTATAAGATGGTGGTAAGACACGCAATGACTTAGTGCGAGAATGTTGGCCAATAAAGAAACATAAGACTAAAGTTAAGTGTTACTGAGATGAGGATGCTTAGGTGGATGAGTGGCTTTACCCTTAGAGAATGAATACAAAATGAGTATGTTAGGAAAAAGTTGGAGTAGATCCAGTGGTAGATAAGATTAGGGAGAGTGCTTAGATGGTTTGGTCACATAAAGCGTCGATTAGTCAATGACGAGGAGAGTAGATGCATTAGATTTTTTATATTAAGAAAGGTAGAGGTAGACCTAAAAAGACTTGGTTAAGATGTATAAAAAATGATCTTAGTATACTTAAATTAAATGAGAATTTGACACATAATATGACACTTGGAGCAGAAGGATTCATGTAGTATTACTAGTGGGATTAAGGCTTGTTGTTGTTGTTGTTGTAGGATAACTTATTATTCTTAATATTATATACACTATTTTAATGTCCAAATAAGTCATTTTAATCACCTTTAATTTTAATTAAATGACTAAATTTTTTCTTATAAAAATTACATAATGTTAAAGTAATAATTTAATTAAATATTTTTAAAACAAATAAATCTTTAAAACTTTACTATCATTAACATGAGCGTAGCCAAATTAATATTTAGCCAATCCAACACTCCTAGGTTACCAGTTCATACTTGAGAATTCTTTTTTTCTATATAAAGAATAAAATTAATATTACCTCTACTTTATAATGTGAGATTAAAAAAATTATGAATATGCTAAAATTTGAGTTAGGCTGCACAAATGAGAAATTGGACTGATGATTTTAGCTTTGAAAACATTAAATAGATTTTGATATATAAGATATAAGAAAAATATTTTAGTTTTTTATTTTATTCTTATTATAAATTATATTTATATTTAAAAATCTATATTATAAAAACCTTTTTTTTATTTTTAAATTTATTTAATATACAAAAATTTAGATTTATAATACATTTATAATCATATCTTAATGAGCTTTATTTATATTTTTAAATTTATAATTATTCAAAATCTTTCTTATTTGATTCTATTTATTTTTTTATTACATATTTTTCATATATTTATATCATCGTATCATTTAGATTATGTTTATTAATTTTAATATTTATTATATCATTCTATCTCACCCCAAAATTAATTGGTCAAACTATTGAATTTTAAACCTCTTATTCTTTTTATTTCTTATTTGATTGATTTTCATTACCTTATGCCTTGGCCATATATAATAACTTAAATAAAACAAAATTTTCAAAATTAATAAGTGTCCATAAATTTTCCCACATCTTGTATTCATGTACAATTTAGAATTTTATCCATTATGCATAAATTTTATAAATATTATTCTTTATTTATATTCATAATAGAAATTTGATTTTAAATAGCATGAGTAACTTGAGCGACACTATTAGTCATTAGCAATATAGTAATAGAGTATTGAGTAAATCTTTCTAATTCTCCTTTTTGGAGCAATCTCTTGAAGATGATAATAATGCTTTTTTTAAGAAATTTTTTTATATTTGATTAATCAAACATTTATTGTGAATCATTCATCATTATCCAAATTAATTTGTTGCGTTCAAAATGTTATCAATTTTGCCCTCTTTATCTATTGTTTATTATTTCTCACAAAATTTCTCTAACTTGTATAATTTATGACGAGAACTCTTAGAGAAGCTACATAATTTGAATTTTATTATATCAACATTAAAGAAGATATCAATAGCAAAGAAATAAATTTATGATTTGTTCATGACACTATAATAATTGTATATGAATATGCGATGCATAATTCATAAAATCTTTGATTTTTTTTCTTCTTCCAAATCTTAAATGTGATTTTATACACTTCTATGATAATGTTCTTGATTTTTTATTTTTATTTTTTATTTTTTTATTTTTATTTTTTTTTGGTCCTCAAGTATGAACACAAAATTATTCTTTCATTTTTATGCTTCTACTTCATAAAATTCATTATAGAGTAGATCAACTAATAAATATTATTAAATATATTGGATTTATTTTAAAAAGAA